>JAGDQP010019380.1:10065-34962 GCA_022664845.1 Lepisma saccharinum
TAGGATAATTCTGGCCATATGAGCGAGACGGCCAAGGCGTCTATTTTTGGCAGTAGTGGGACTGAAACTTTGTAAGCAGCAAGCCTTTGAGCCTAGTAATAGTTTGTTGAACACCTGCGTTTTGTCACATTTGGCTACTACTGCGAGGAAGAGAAGTTTTGGCCATCTATTCCAGAATTATTCTATGTACTATTCTCACTATTTTTGTTCATCCATGTGTTAGTTGTATTCTTTGTGTTTTATTCTTAATTTTGGTTGTTATCGCTGTGCGTGTGTTCTTTAATTCGTAGTTTGTATCCTGCATCTATAAATAATTAAACAATATGAAGTAGCCGATAATTTGTTTACTTAGCAACCTCAATATATCAACATAACATTTGCTTTAATAGATTATGGTTAGCCTGCGTCATCATCTGAATACTCCCAAATTATATTTCTTTGGCTGCCAGATATCAAATATGGTCCCATTGATTACATTTTAACACTTTGCTAGCCGTGATATCCAAAGAGCTATGTCTCATTAATGTTTGGTATCAATAGCTAAAGAACTTCGTATATCAACAAGAATCTACACACAAGTACACATATGTACATATCACAAATTTACCATATTTAGCTTCATTCTTAGTTTTCGAATCAAACTAGTATAACAATAACATCACTATTCAAACATATTGAATCACCACATTTGAAATTGCTATTATAAAATTCAAGAAGTATATCGAAAGTCTCTTATTTTATCACAACTTTCATTCACAAACAAGGCTCAACACGCCTTTTTGTTTAAAACAGTGTATTTAAAACTAATTATGAAATTTACTAATTTCATAAGTTTATCATTGACATTTGTCATTAGTGACTGTAATGGATCAATGCGTGTATGCTTTCTCAGCGATTCACGCTTATTTTTAATTTGAAGAAAATGAATATAGGTTAAGAGAGAGGAAGGAGTCCAGAAAACTTTAGCTCTGCACTTAGAAGTCACGCATATTCGGGATTTGCTATCGACCATATCCTACTGACTGAGCCTTTCCAGTTTCCTCCAGTTACACCAGACAAGTTCCTGGACAAAATCCTGAACATTACTATCCATTCCCTTGTTTTCGAGAGATTGCTCACTGAGGGACGTCATTTCTCAAGGTTTATGACGTAAATAAGCTAATCTTTGTTCCGGGACTATACGTATAACGTTACATAGGTTAAGAGAAAATAATTCTTGTGACACTTCAGCAGTAATAACTATTGACGCTGAAAACTCTAAATCATGTACCAACCAGTTACACATAATTTTATTTTCGTTTCAATTTTAAGCTTAGGAACAGCATAGTTATACCTACTATTGTAGATTGCTTTCAAGAAATCTTATTATCTTTTATACGTCCTAGATTACTTTTCAGTTTCCATTACTCCCCAATTAATTTTTAGCTTTATAAAATGCTAAATGTATAATGTTTAAAGTTCTGCTTATTGCATCTGAAAATTTTCCGGAACAAATCTAATTTAGGGTTAGCACAGCTGTTGGGAATTATCATCATATCTAATTTACGTAAAAAGATACTAAACTGACCCACTTGATGGGAATGAATAGAAAAATGAAATATAAAGAAATAAATACATTTAGTGCATAAAATTAGAATGAGTCTGGAAGCCCGCATGAAATGTAATTGAGATACACTGAGAAAAATAGTATTTTAAGCTCTTAAAATGTTAAGATTTTCTTCTTCAGGAATGGTAAAACAATGAAAGATGGCTGTAAGGATGTAACAATATTCTCCGTAAAGTAGTCTATGATAGTTTTTCAGGTGTACTGCTGACTTTATAAGCATTATATGTCACCATTTAAATATGGGTTGCGTGTCTTGCTTTCCAGCAGTGAAATTATGGATAATAAGTAAAAACTTTAAAGAACCAATTTATTGTTTGTCCAAACCTACAGCTTAGCAGGAAAAAATACCTTTAACGACATGACAATACGTGCAACAGTATCGTAGTAACATACACCAATCTACGTTCATCGCTATGTGTACCATACACATAATGGAATGTGACTCAAATAGCCAACGTGCGAATTACCAGTACGCGTATTTAACGCCTGTAAACAATGCACTAATCACATGTTAACTTATGCACCATAAGTAAATAGTGTAGAGATATGCGTAAATAAATAGATTACATGGTCTCTGCTACTGTTCTACCCCTTCTATAGCAAAAACCTCTTGACGTACTGGTTGTATCTGAGAATTATTTCCTACAAAATGTAATCCTATGTGCGTATATACATTCAAGCAGCTTTGAGTGGCGTCTTCTACTGATATTTCGTACGTGCAGTGTGTATTGACAATACTGCATGTCACGCTAAACAGAGTGCAAAATTCATCCCTGTAATATAAAGTCCCAACATCAGCACGCTGGAGACAATGGATAGAAGTATAGAGGAGTGGGAACAAAGAGTTACCCTCCAATTTTATTACTGTAGTCTCTCGTGTATTAGGAAACCTATAACAACTATAACAAATTATATTATCCTATGGCACCTCTGTAAGGCGATGTCTTTTGTTTCCTCCACCACTTGCAATGTAGCGAGCACTACAATTAAAATTAAAATTTTATATTTTCAATTTGATACAAGACTTTTAAAATTGGATTTTCGTCATTAATCGAAACTGAATCTTGAAAAGACATAAAACTTTAGCTATTAGTGGAGGTATGACGGTTAAATCAAAGTAGACACGGTACAAGATACTACAGGTTTAAATCTGGGAGTCGTTGTGGAGTCATTAAAAGAAACAGAACAATGAAATCTTGCACAAATATATTGCACCTTGTCGAGAAAAGTGAGACAGCTGAAAACTATTTTGTTTTCTTAGTGTTGGTTAGAAAGCATTACTGCAATATCCGGAGGCAGGTAGACACAAAAGCAAACAAGTGGCGCCATGTTGCTGAAAGGGGGGAGTGAAGTTACACAAAACTTCACATAACGTGGCAAATCCTACCTGGGAGACAAGCCTACATTACACCACAGGAGAGGGCAAAAGAAACAAAAGAGAACCGTTATCAAACCTGAAGACAAGGCGTGTACCTACACATCGATGCCTTGCTTCGGCTTAGGACCATCAAAGACAAAACACGCACTAGTCTAGAACCACGAAGCATGCATGGAAGAAGCCCGAAGAGAAGTGTTAAAACACTGAGAAGTTGGCAAAAAACAGAAGGCTAAAAAACGAAGAAAAAGCCCCCCAAAAGAAGGGGGAGACACAGGCGAGAACATGCCGCAGGAAAGCAGAACACAAGACGCTATTTTAGTGACCTAACGCAACAAGGCCACTAAATTATACAAGCCTTAACGCAGCCTCGCACTAGTTAATATTAAACGCGAAAATTTCCATGCACTGAACTGATTTGACTATTCCCTAATGTTTGCTGAAGCATCGAATCAAAATATCAAAACTTAACTTAATCTGAAGTACTTTCTCATATACACATGAAATAACACTGAGCAGACTGAAATAGCGAAAGGTTGGGAACATTTACAGCAATACCACAATGATGGTAAACTACCTACTTCTTAATAAAACGCTTAACACAAGGAATATCTGGTAAAATATTATTTATTCATGATTAAGGATAACAAACTCAATGCAAAAGACTGATTGCTGAATTTCGAAGAAAAAAAAAAGTTTCTGAAGAGAATCTGTAGCAGCACATCAAAACGTGTTTTTAAAGATACTGTTAATTTTTACATACCACATGGCAAATTAATTGTTTACAGAAACTCTCTGCCTATGAGCAGAAACAATATTTCACACACATATTTTTCCAAAGATTAGATAGGTTACCTTCAATTTTCAAATAGGGTAGACATTCTACACTTTAGCCCAGTTAAAAAGTCTACAATGACCGAAGCATAACATTTCTTTCTACGAAAAAGATTAATTACAAATATAACTACTGGGCGGAAATTTAAATTTGATATGCCAAATTCGTTGTCAAATAATTCGTATGTATTTTCCATTCTTGAACTTAACACAACCTAACCTCCAATTTGATAATACAGTCAAGATATACTATAGTGGGGTTAGGTATAAATTTACAGAACGAATTTTTATGGGGCAGACTGGCTTACGGTTTGCGGAAGCAACGAAGGAGTTTTGAACTTTGCTTGTAATCGAGATAAAACATTGCGAATCGGTTAATTTTACGTTTAACAAAATTGACATACCGGATAGAAATCGTGCAATTTAAACCACACCACTTTCTTATTGAGGTGTTCCCAGGGTTTTCCTCGGTCCTACAAGGTTGATTCTGGGATGTTGCCTTCGACACTGGGTCCTGACCCACTACTATCCCAGATCCACACCCCAGCTCCATACCGATCTGATCCATAGTTGCCAAAAGGCCATAAATAAAAATTCAAATTATATTAAACACGTATAAACCTAGACTACCAATTACAAATGTCCTTGTATAGCTACATTCTATCTGAGACGAAAAGTTCCAATAAAATAAGTGTCTATCCCCCCCCCCCCCCGCCAAAAAATGAAAACAGTCTTATTTGAAGAAGGGAGTGGATATCCCCAGCCTTCGCCTGTTTCCCGGAACACAGATAAGTTCTTGGTGATTTAGTCTAAGCAAGTATTTGACAGTAAAATATACTAGTGCGTTTTCTACTCTACCATGGTGTGTGTAACCTGTTTCTCAATTGTGTACTGAAGGGAGAAAATTACTTTTTGATAGAAAGAAAGAGGTATTTTCGTTTAAAAGAATTTGCTTTGTCTGCACGTGACAGATTCCCTAACATTCGTTACAGCGTCTTAGAGAGCATATTCTTTCCTACCATACAAGTATCTCATCTAGGGTCGTAGATAGGTCTTCCCTCAAATGACTATATAGTATATTTACCGTTTTCATAACCTTGAAAGAGCTCTTTAACGAAAAAGGTTTCAAATTCAGGAAAAGTAATGGTATATCCGCGAACTATAAATTACTTTGAATTAGCTAGTGTTGCCGATTTGAATGATATACTATTTTCTTAAAACAGCGTTGTCCACTAAGTTCATTTGTGTGTATGTGTTGATGAAGTAACTATATCGAACCTAGTGCCCTGTATTGAGGTTGCAATGTTTTTAGTATCCTGGAACTGAATCTGCATTCAACGCGCAAAATCCTAAAATATAATCAGCAACAACGCTTTCATATGAAATGCATGTTAAGGACGCTACAACCGTTAAATACAAAGGATAAATGAAACCTTGTTGCAAGTGTTCTATATGATTTGTTTCCAGATGTAAGGTATTTATTATCAAGAACTTTTTTCATTAATGATAGTAAATTATAATCCATTTAATTTATATTTTCTTATTTTCGTTTCAGGAGGGGTATGAGTGCCAGTGTTGTGCAGGTTTTGTGGGCCCTCATTGTGAGGAAAGAGACGCATGTTTCCCAAATCCATGTCGAAACAATGGCATATGTGTAGACATTTCTCAAGGACACGAAGGCAGCACATTCCAATGCCTTTGTCCATATGGTGAGTACTGGCTATATCTTTTAACATTGTATATGTAGAGTAGATTTGTATTTTTTTTTTCATTTTGTACCCCTAGAATAGTCCCTAGAACATTTTGAGAATATCCTGAAAGAACGAGTATCTTACACGTATTCTTTAAATGTCCCAAGAGTCTGCTCAACATATGAGTTCATCCCGGGTACATCTAGGATATAAATCATTAATATACTAGAATGTCGTAGGATTATACCCATGTCCCCATGGGAATATTCGTAGCATATTCCCTAGAATACACATGTGCTGCATGGGAAACGCACTTCATGAGAAAATAATCTCCACCTAAAATGGCGATATCCCCATGAAAACATCGTATACTATCCAAATTGCATTTTACACTCTTTCCGTAGTTATGAACTGCAGGTAAAACCTTCTCGTATAGGTTATGGAATACACTAACAAAACATTACACATACGCTATGTGATCAAAAATATCCGGACACCCCACGAAACGTGAATCTATCATAGAGGACCTCACAGTTCTGTGGAACATGTGGTCAGCGATCTCAGTAGTCAGCAGACAGCGTGAGACAGCAGAATAAGACGGTCTGAGAAACCCAGGGACTTTCAACGTGGTCAGGTGATTGGGTGCTACTTGTATAAGAAGTCTGAGAGCGAGATTTTCACTCTCCTGAACATCCCTAGTCCCGATGTTATTGTGAAGTAGGAACTTGAAGAGGCATATACAACCAAATAGCGTCCAGGTCAACCTGCCATGTTGACCTCCAGAAATCGTCGAGTGTTAAAGAGGAGCGTACAGTGTAATCGTCAATCATCTATCCCCACCATCATCCAGGAATTCCATACTGCATCAGGATCTATTTCAAGCACCATCACTGCTCGGTGCGAGTGTGGAAACTTGACTTCCAGGGTCGAACAAGTGCCAATAAGGAACACATCATACGGGTAAATGCCAAACGCTGCCTCGCGTGGTGTAAGAAGCGTCAAAACACGACCATAGAACAGTCGAAAACTGTTCAGTGGAGTGATGATTTACGGTGATCCAGTGGTAGAGTGTGAGTTTGGCACTATACATCTACCAGCCTATATAGTGCCTACTGTCAAATTCGATGGTGGTGGGGTTACAGTGTAGTCATATTTCCCCCTTGTTACTTTACGTGGAAATGTCACGGCACAAGGTTACGTGGAGATTTTAAACACTTTCCTACTGCCTATCATCAAGACTAGTTCGGGAATGACCGAGCGTACATCCATGGTGCAGGGAGTGTTGGAGAGTGTCTTCGCGACAACCACGTCCCACTAATAGATTGGCTTGGGCAAAGTCTTGATTTGAATCTGGTAGAACATCTCTGGGATGTTTTCGAACGCAAACTTCGTGCTGGACCACACGCCCCTCATCGCTACCTCTTCTCACTTCACATCAGGGTTCCGCGAGGAATGGCTGCCATTCCCCAGGACTCCACCTGATTGAAAGTATGACTGCGATAGTGCAGGGTGTGATCAAGGTTAAGAGGAGCAGCACCGTTTTGACTGCCAGTGTCCTCAATGGCACAGACTTGTACTTCATTGGGTGTACTAGTGGGTGTCCGGGTACTTTTGATCACATAGTGTATGTAAGGAATGCTACAATACTGTGTATCTTAACATCAATCACATATTGAAAAATGTAGTGGGAGTATGATAACGAAATTACGAAGAAATCTTTCGTTACTAACGTGATTTTTCAAAACAGACATTTTATTTTAATTATCTGTTTACAAAATCTTTTCAAAATCGTTAGCATGTGATGAATACATATCGTCAAGTTAGCATTTGACTTGTGACTATAGATTGACACGATTAATAAAAAGGAATTTCTGGTTCACAAATGGAGATGGATTATCTTAAATTTGACTGACACAACTTCGTTCTTTTTTTTCTTCTTCTTTAAAAATAAAACGAAGGAATAATTTGAAATTGAGGAAAAAAAGTTATATAAATGTTCCACGGCCACCTACTCTTGCCAAGCTGACATTCGACTTCATCTCCCCGCATGAAAATCCTTTGGTTTCTGTGACATTAGTCTCATCCCACTTTGATTGATGCGTTGCGTAATTTCAGAGCCAGAAAGTTTGAATGACTGTCGTTGGTTGGTGCGATAATTTGTCATTCGAATGAAATCAATCTGGCAGTTAAAAAATAAAACACACACACACACAGAGAGAGAGAGAGAGAGAGAGAGAGAGAGAGAGAGAGAGAGAGAGAGGCTCTCGTACACGCAAGAGACAAAAATTGGACGAAAAAATGCACAAACATTTTTACACATTTTGCTACCCTTTCAACCCTTTCGCCCCCTCCTCCCCCACAATTTATATTTTTCTGATAGTCACGCATTTTTTTTGGCTCGCACAGAATGATTTATATGTAACTGAATGCTAAACAAATTATTGTCTCATTTTGTGTGAGCATTTCGCTCTGTATTCTTGTAAAATTTTCACACTTTTGTGTCACTGAGTACAACGATAAATTAGTCATGGATTTAGTTTGGTAACGAACGTTTTGTTATCCTGAAAAATTATGCGAATGTTGGGTCTTTAATATTTGAAAGATATAATTCGATAATTTAGGAGGAAAAGCAATTATTTTGTATAGTAACAATAATTGTGTTTTCTCCGCTTTTAAGTAGGTTATGAGGATTTTTTAAACCAAATGTCGGATACCTATAACCAAGGATTCTGCCAAGCCTTTTTAGTTTGGGGGACGTAAAGTTAAAATTAGGATGATATAAGTTGAGTTTAGAGGGTTTCTATATATTTAATTTAGAAGGTTGACACCCCTGATTGGGTGAGTGGGGTTCTGCCAGAATCACGACCTATAACCATTCAAAGCCCGCTCCGTACTGTACTGCAAACATGAGATGACGCTAATAAAGTGAATTAATACGTCAAAATATAGCTAAATGATTGTAAAGTGTCCAAACGTATCGTATTGTCCTATTTCGTATTTGAAAGCAATACTGCTGCTAAAGTTAGAGTTTTTGTTATTTTTTTTTAAAAAAATGAAAGTTTAATGAGAAAGTCTTAAGAAGAACAGGTTGTGTAGCTTGATATTGTGTTTAAACATAACAAAGCAAATTTTTGTAACCACTTCCACTAAAGAAGTTAAGGGTACCAATATTCAAGAAATATTTTACTGTGTCAAGAGAGCAAGCAAGCAAGCGGACGATTGTGTGTATGTGTTTGTGAATATCATGAAAACATGAAAATTTGAATCCTAGGACCATTATTTTTAACTCCCCATTATGTAGCATTTAGTCCAGTGACCCCACTATGTAGCAAATACAAACAAATGTGTGTATAAGAGAGAGAGAGAAAGACAAAGAGAGAGAGAGAGAGTAGATAGTAAGTACACAAATTACTAACAGGTAACAAGGAGCAATGCCGTCCAATCCAATAACAGGATATTGAGTTTTCCTATTAGATAAGAGACGTCTTGTGTGCTTTTGTATCACGTGACCTCTGTAGCGTTGAAACCATAATGAACAAGAGCTCACTGCAGAACTTCTCACAAAAAAAGAAACGAAACATGACTCTTCCATTATTAACAGTGATACAGCCCAGAAAGTTGTTGTTTTTTTTTAAAAAAAAAAGAGAAAGAAAAAGTTACTATGAAGAAGAATGTTAAGCATAAACTACATCTAACGAAGGACGCTGCGAAAGCTTTCTGAAAGGAGAAACATTGTCTCCAGCTGGAAAATAATCCGATGCAAACCACAAAGTATAAAGGGAGAAATGTGCAGAGCAAAGGGATTGAGAGACACATCTTGTAGGTTGGAGAAATCGAGAAGGTGGAGTGGGGGAGCTTTATGTAGATGAGTACAATAAAACATAAAAGAGATGGAAGGCACCACTACTAAGACATTCTTGATTACATTAAACACACAATGTTACGAAGACAACGCACAGATAAAAGAAGTGGGAAATACAATGCATGAAGCTAAATTAACAGTAATAAGTTAAACAATAGAGCATCTGTATCTAACATAAGTTCAGGAAACCTCTTTGTCGTGGTGCCAACTGACCTTTCCTCTCCTCCTAATCATCCTTTGAGGCTTTGTCTCCTACATATTTGCCAAACTTTCGATGATTTGTTAAAATGTCCTTCTTCCATTCAAGAAACACAGCTAAAATGTATCAGCGCCACAGGAAAGGTTGATCAATATATTTTGTATCAAGAGTAATCTTACTTCTTAAAAAAAAAAACCTTTTCTGATTCTTGCTTATTTTATTTTATTTATTTTCTACGAGTTGCACAGGCAACAATGGATGAAGCTCGGCAAATAACTCGTCCTTAGACAAGGATGAAAAAGTGCAGGAAAACCTTTTCTACCAGCAATAATAAGCGAGAAATCCGAATGTGAAAGTTTCGTTGAGTGTGAAAGGGCCCTATGTCCAGGACATGAGGCTTTTCTGCACTCAACAGTTGACACTTCTGGATTATATTATTCAAAAGTTTGGTATCCTGCTGGCGCCACAATAGACGATTTCCTGCAGCGTATGCACTAAACAGCTGTGTGGAGTAACAAGGAGAGTGGATTGTTTTGGGGTGGTGGTTTCTTGTTGGTAGAAATTGAGACAGTGTTAGATACAGAGTATCAGTACTAAGAAAAACAAAACAAGGTGTGAAGCATCCGGTAGAATACAAACGAAACATTATAACACGCGCAAAAACAGGTGCATGAACATTATAACTACAGAGGAAAGTGTTAGTTCCCGCCTAAACGGTAGGTCCGCACAAAACGGTGGAAACAGTTGTACAAGAAAACTACGTCTTTGGAAAGTGTTTCAGCATCAAGGGACAGGTGAGTTGCGTTCAATGTCTCAAACTTTCGTCATTTCGTGTTCTCTGACAGCACATTTGGAACAGTGGAAGCATCCACAGTGATCAATAGATTGCACTTCCACAGTTTTTGGTTGAGGTGTTCAGGAGTAAACCGTCAAAAATGTGCATTTTTCGAACGAACGAGCTTATCCTGATGACAAAATGCCAATACATGCAGGTATGATGGTAGGCATTAAAGGATCTGCTGCCTACACCATACAAGAAGAATCCGTCCTTGAATTCTGGAAGGACCTTCTACAACAGCCAATTACAAAAAGAACAATGAAGCAGACAGTTTATATAGTTCCTGTTACTCGTACAGGAACAGTGCAACATTATAGCAGGTATTACATATCAACGTAATACTCTGAAAAACATGTGATATGTGTTCCTGAACAGTACAGATTACATTAATGTTTTACAATAATAGTTCATCAGCATTTTTTGTATGTTTTTAAGTAACACGTACTTCTCAGCACTTCTATACATTTAAGAATACTTCTTGGTTACATGACTTTCTTTCCCAACAAGACACTGATTGTAACTGTCCACTTTGGTTCACATTAAAATGTATTAACAAGTACAAACTAGATATAATTTCCTCCTAGCTACCTGTTGATTGCAGATAGACCCCAAGTCCAAACAAAATAAATAATAATTACCCAGTTGTCAATAAACTTGCATTGTTGATTCTTATTACGTACATTATGCAATGACCAACAGCCAATAACAAGTTATAAAATATATCTATCCATGCTTATCCTGAAGAATCGTGATCCAGGCATTAACGGCGCAGACTTAGGAAGGTATTTGAACTCCACGGCCGACCATCCTAATAGGTTTTCCAGGGTTTCCCCCTCGCCTTCGCCAGGCGATTGCCGGAATGGTATCTTAAGTAAGATCGTGGCCGATACCTTCCCCATCTTCTACTTATCCTATCCCGTCCTCAGCCAAAGATAATACAATGCCATAAATAAATTCAAATTCGAAGATGTAATGAGGAGGTTCTGAAATTTGTCCATTTAAAGGTTCCTGACCTACAATTGGATGAACCTATTGATTCCCTTTTTTGTGTATTTTCATTGATCTTAAAATCATAGCACAACATACAGCCATATATTTGAAATTCATTTCAATGCTAAACAACTCAAGCCTTCTAGTGCGCGGAACTTAATCATTTTAGTGACATTAATCGCTTTTTTCATCTTTCAACTTTTAAATCACATGTGCTCACTTACCCTTAACTGATACAGCAATCAGTTTACCTCCGTAAGATTAAAATAAAGCGAAGAACATGTAGAAGACCATGACAGCTGTGAAAGAGTCTATATACGAAATATGAATTAAGAAATCAAAAATAGAATATGAAATAATTATATTCAATTTGAAGTGGCTACTTCGATGTAACGGATACGTTGATGATCAGTTGAAACTCAAAACAGCCTTGAAATTAGAGCCCCCTCGTGAACCTGCCCCCTCACTCCACCTCCACAAGGTACTAACGATTTGAATATCGCATTAGAAAGTACTTCGTTTGTACTGGTTTGTACCGTTAACATTTTCGTTGGTACCGTTATCGATATCGAGAAATTACCAATTAAAATTAGTGATCACGTTCACTAACTTCTCGAAGTATATGATAGAAAATATTATTGACTGACTCATTTTACTGCAAATTGTCTGTAACACTTTTGTTTATATATTTTAAAACAAGGGGAAATAATACATGTATTTTAACGTAGACATAGGCCTGATTGTATTAGCTTCGTCACTTGGATTCATGTGTGGCAGTTTTTTTAAAACGTTTTTCGGATGACACCAGAGAGTTTATTGCCGTTTCGTGGTAAAATACATTTGAATTTGAATTTTATTTATGACCTTTAGGCATCTAAAGATCAAGCCGGGATAGGGGAGGCGAAAGTATGTGGAAAGGTGTCGACCAGAGCCTAAGTTGGATGTCTCATCTCGGTATTTTCCTGGTGTAACTGAGGATAGCCCCTGGTAAAACCTGAGTCGGGAAGTTCAAAATTTTATCGAAATCAAGTGATGAGAAGAAGAAATCCAAAGCGCTTGGATTTATTGTTCAATTTTCTTTTACCGTGTAATAAATTTACGTAGGTCTAAGCTTATCTATCATACTTTTAGGGATGAAGTATCTTGGCGATTACTTCTTAAGGATAGGGGTGGGAGTGAAAGTATCGGTCAGGGTATTGGTTAAGTTCACTGTGGTTATGACATTAGTCCGGTAAAACTGGGTACAATTCTGGAAAGTTTTAGCCAAAATAATAGGGAACAAGCTTGCGTACACCCATATTGCCTATCAGAAGTCCGCGACATTAGCTATTGGGCCGTGGAGATTTGTGCAAACCGCTTGAAAGAATTAAGCGTTGCCAGGTCAGTAATTCAATTTTATCCGATAGATTGATTACAAAAAATAGCAAGCAAAATTCTCGACTTCATTTTCAGCAATACATATAGGATATCAGTTATTTGAAAAAAACAAAAAAAAAAAAATATTCATTTCGAAATTTGAATAGGTAGATCATCCATTTCTTTTTTAGATTCATTTTTGAAGTTACAGAGTGGTACTGTATTTAAGATAATACAATATCTCCAACTTGGGCACCGCGTGTGGTATTTCTTGAATGGGATTTGTTCCTGTTTCTTAATATATGTCTATTCCTACACAGTCCATATACTCTACAACACAAACTTTAACTTTTTGTTGTGTGTGGCGGAGTTAAGCCATTATTATTTTTTATTCAGCCACTGATATTCGCCAAAATTCTGGCATAATTTAGAGAGAGTTCGTATATATATAAGACACTAATGAAGTGATTATGATACCAAAAGAGGTGTATACATACATAAAAGACTCCAGGGAGTATAAATAACAAGCATTAAAATAACAAACAAAATACCCGAAAAACACTAGTTGACGATGGCTCTAATTCAATTACGTTGACGAAAAACTTAAATCCAGTTTTAACATTTTTTATATAAACAAAATATTTTAGGAGCGAAAAATCTATAATATATACTTTAGTTAGTAAAATGGTTTGAGCAAACACATACATTAAAACAATAATAAATTGTACTAATTGTTAGTGACATTTATTAATGGTTTACTAATTACCTTATATTAGTGCGTTCAGAGACAATTGCAACTCGTAAACTAATAGATATAATAGAAGACTATAATTGCTATCACATGTTTTGAGAGGTAAGTGAACTGGTAATTGCTCAATATTTGGAACGGCACAAAGGAAAATTTGTTAACAAGAAAGAAGAAGAATGATGTTAGTAGAGCCATTAGTTTGTGCACGAATAACCAATTCTGTGTAATTTTACCATTTTCTGCTGTAATCACAATCAGCTTTGTTTCAAAAATCTGTCTCATTATTCCGAAAATAATGAATAATCAATTCATTTGTTATTTAGTGAGAAGTTATATAAAGTATACTGCCCTGACTTTGCCTAACCTAACTTCTCAACTTGAGTCACTCTCTGGACATTTGAAGAGAAATATGGCAACCTCGGGACAGGACTGTTAATTCAGTTACAATATAACAGATCCACCTTGATCATCCCTTTAATTTCCAAAAAAAAAAAAAAAAAAGTTAAGCGGTACAACCAGGTACAAATAACAAGCTTGACAATAAGCTAGTTAATTCGTACATAAAATGTTGCGATAGTTCAAGAGGTTGCCTGAATTTCTCCCCAATTTGAATTGGTAAGTCCTCAGTACCAGTAAAGGTACAAACAAAAACTTTAATGGTACAATCCGGTACAAATGAAAAGCTTTTTAAATGAGTTAATAAATTCGTTTGTACCGTGTAGTGGACGGGTGGCGTGAACTAGGCTCCCCATTAAATAAGTAATTTCTCGGTATGGTAGATAACGGTACAATCCAGTAGAAACGAGGTACTTTCCAATGAGAGATTCAAATTGTTAATACCATATACTGGCGGAGGATGTAGTACAGCGGTGAATTAAACAGCTATATAGTTTGTGACCTAAACATTTTTTTATAAATCATCTAATAATTTTGTCAATTTAAGTAAAAAAAAATAATCTAGAAACAGAGTGGCATGCGTTGTAACCTTCTCATTTGCAATAGATAACGTTGAATTGCTAGAAATCTATCACCTATCCACAATAATTGTGGTATTTTTTTAAAATTTATTGTAAAAACATAATGTATACTTATAGTAAAAAATGCTCGGTTTTGCTCTCATGTCATTCCACTTTATAATTATTATATCAAAGTGGTCGAGTTTTGCACCATTAAGGGAAAAAGATCTTGATATCTTTCTTTATTGACTCAGAAACCAAATTATTTTGCTCAGTACAATTATATACTATTTAAGGCATAAATTGGCTGCATCTTTAGGCTGAAAAGTATTCACAGAAATTTGTGGTAAATGAAAAAAACAAAACTCTACGTCTGCGCAGCATTACACAACTACAAGTGTAATATTGCGCGTTATGGAATAATTCTGCGCAAGATCATCACATTCTTTTATCTACATATACCCCTAATACTTTAACTCTATATATACACCATATACACGTTTCAGGAAAAGAATAGATAAGGAAATGCAGATTAACTTTCTTGACGATCGTCCTAGCTATAGTTTCCCTTAATTGATCTGCATAACTACCATTTGTAGTAGTTCTATCTCCTTTCTTTAACATCTGGAATCAGAACATTGAAATATACTCTTTCAGCACGTAACTATAAGCTCATATGGTGCATAATTTTGCGCACTGCGCAGAATTAAACCATTCACATCATTTACTAGTGTAATGACACAATACTTACTTGTCTATTACGACAAAATAATGCCAAGCCACATAGCTCACAACAACACAAATAAAGTGAAACATAACATAACATAACGTTTCTTAAACAAAGTATATCACCTACCTCTATTTCCCTGTGGAATAGAGTTATAAGAAACACAACACGAAACTTCAGCAACTGCCAACCACGCAACTAACTTCCCTGTTTCAGAATTAGCTTCTAGTAACTGTCTCATCATGTCTGCACCATTTAAAGTATCGTAGGTGTCGCTTAACATGGATAAACTGCATTGCGCATAACACCGCACAGAATTCGACTCCCCTACTCTACTATTGCAAGGTGGCCTTAAAATACGATTATACCTAGGTAATAAGTGTTTCAGGTTTCTATTTTTTTCACGAGAGGATATACGTATTATCTCAAATAAACCATGAAAAATGATATTGTTAATTTGTATTTGTCTTTATTAGTCTGCTACTAATGGCATAGTACCATTGATCATTACAATAATGAGTACTCAAATCTAGTTGCATATAAACAAACATATCATCACCACAACACTCTCAATGATTATTTCGTTTACTTGCTATTTCCTGATATTCAGATTTCGATACTTACTAATTGTGAGTTCTTTTACCTATCGCCGTATTACTAATTTATGTATCGTAACACATACTCTATTTCTTTGAAATAAGAAATCGTCAACAGATACACCATACTTCTATAAAGGCAACCAATAAAGTTATGTCGGATTTTCACGTGGTCAAACTACACTCACTACCCACCCCGTTCTTTCAGAGCTGAGGTAGATAAGAGTAGTTATTGGTTATTTCCTCCTTAAGAGGGCTGGTAGTGGTCACCACAGTTAAACAAGGACGTCAACGAGACGGGAACCCCAAACAGCGTTATACAGGTCTGTATGCTGTAGGAGTTAAAACTGACAACGAACACTAGCGTACTGGTAAGAAAATCATGCCAAAACAAATTATGCACAACCAAAATTACATTTGGTTGGGATGTGTTAAGTTAGCGGACAGTAAAAAATGTGGTTTAACAAATTTAAGAGCAGCGGTGAATCACTCCAGGACGTACAACGTACAGGAAAACTATTATCCATAGGCAGCGAAGCACTTAAGTCTGCTACTCAGGCTGATAATAGTAAAACACGTAAAGCATTGAAAGAAGTATTCAATTGCAGTACGGCAACTATTCGACAACACCTCCATAAGCTTGGAAAACTAATAAAGTGGGACGATGGGTGGGACTGCGGCTCAGAAAGCGACACGAGTAAATAAATACATTTTTTTGCTGTCTCGTCAGGGAAAGGATCTTTTTTTTCTGTACAGAGTGCTCTCTTGCCATTAGAAATGAGTTCTTTACTATACTCCACCACGGTGCCGTTATTATCTGTCACTACATGAACCGAAACAACCACCAACAGAAAATTATTCTCTGTGCTTGGTGAACTTCCCTGGTATCGTGCATTCCGAACTGTTGTCACTTCGCCAGACAATCAATTCAGCTGTGCACTCACAGTAATTGGAAAGTGCTCATCAGAAACTGAAAACCACTTGTTAATCGCAGAGTTGTTGTTCTGTTACGGGACAACATGTTCCTAGGATTTGACTAGTAAACACTAATGTATCCCCAACATTTCCCTTTCCTTGAACCTTCGGATTACCATCTGTCCACTCCGTAGACAACTATCACCGAGGAGGACGCTTTCGAACTCTAGACGTGAGGATAAACGCACTGGACGATTTCTTTGGTTCACTTCCGCTGAGTTGTACCACCGTGCGATCTACAGTTTGCCCGAGCGTTGAAGACCGGTCATTATTGCTGATGAGGAATATATCTAATTTTCCAGTTATGTTTTACTTCATGTTATTTCGTTTCTCTTTGTCGCGCCAAAATCCAACAAATTTTGTTGCTGGCCTTTATAGAATCATCTGAATTCTTCTACTCTCGCAAGTTGACTGTGGTTACATGACCTTTTGCCTCAATACTCGAAACGCTGTGTGGACTCACAGATGGACTAGCTAGAGGAAATGTAACACACGCCGTAAGTCTATGCTTATTGCCGTGCCCATATGGACAATTTTGGTTGGAGTAGAAGTTGTCCGTAAGAAATTATTATTGATACATTCAAGTCCGTAGAGACAGTGAATTACGGTGTTTCAGAAATACACTAAAGGTGGAATTCTGAAGGTGATTTGTCAACCAAAACGAAACAAAATAAATCCTGTGAACGTGTGTAAAGAAAGTGAGTAGTTAGAAAACTAGTGTCACTCAATATTGACCAGAAGTCATTACAGAGTAGAAAATGTGACCACAAATAATGAAGTAAGATATTACCAGCTTAACAAATGACAATTCAGAAAAAAACAAAACAGGGAACACATTTAAATTTTATGTCATCCAAGCATGCATATTAAATTTCACTCAGTCACTAAATGACCTCTTCTAGGGAAAACAATACACCCTTCTTTTGTTTTTAAGTGACAACCTTTGTCTGTTCTTCGTGTGTCTCGATCAGGTATGAATTAATCTTCCTTATTAAAAATTTTCTTACCTCATTATCTGCAAACTAGGTCAGCAACAACTGACGTCAGCATCACCAACATCATCATCATTATTATTATCTTCATCAATGTTGGATGTAACCCTCTCCTCACACCATCCAGAAGGGAGAGAAAAACAGACTCGACCTCTTCGCTCGCTTTCTCTTTCCAGCCGTTAATTAAGAGCAACGTAATTCCGTAAAACGACACTCTGACACCCTGCTACTCTTTCCCTTCCTTGTCGCCCCCCTTTCCGCCCCACATTTTGCTTCTAAGTGAAGTGATAAATTGTTAGTGCCAAGTGAGAAGCACTTGATCTCTTCCTCCTCACTCTGGGAAAATCTCTGGGCTAACAAACAGGAATCTGCTCTGACAAATGAACTCCGAAAGACAAGAGAGGTAGCGCCGGTCATCTTCATCAATCACCATTACGCCATGAGTGGCATTTCTGTGACGAGAAGACTACAGATGGGTTGAGAAATACTAAAGAAACCAAAAGGCAAAAAGAAGGAAATCGTTTCTTTTGTAGCAGAAAAGTTTCATTTCATTCTCACCACCCTCTCTCTTTTCTTCTGCTCCAACCCGTTTTTCTAACCGAGGCCTGTCGTTCTCCACAGACACTAGCCTCAAACCCTTGCTCCTTCTTAAATTACAGAGAACTCAACTGTAATTCATTTTGGAACTAATTATCGAGATTGGATTTCTTTCCTTTACGTTGGCATAAACTTACCTTTCTTGCCTCTCTAATCAATCACAAAGATGGACAGTTGTAAAGTAAGACGTGAAACACTATAATCAGGGTTTGCCGACTGGAATTGAAACTCGGAACCAATTATCTGCAGAATGTCGTGCCTAACGACTCATTTGACTGTTGCTCCGTTTACGTATTCTCTCAAGTAATGGCGGACAGCAAGAATACAGTTGCGAAAAGAAATACTTCCTATGACGAAGTCAGTTTTCAATGTTAAAATTAATACTCACTTAACAGTTAAGAGTAGCACTAAACTTATTAGCACTCTTTGTTCTTTTTACGATTTTTTTAGAATTGAAGAATAAACGAAATACAGTTTTATAAAACTAGAGATTAGCCCATCACCGGGAAAAAGACGTTCTTTCCGATTGAAAGTGAATGTGAAAGTGACTCTTTCCGAGTCAGCCGGCTAACTCGTAGTAGGATGAAACTACGTATTCAAAGTTAAGAATACTCGCCTTAAGTCGGAAACTTATTTCAGCTATGTTTTTGTACCATAGCACATGCCCTCTCTTGAATATCTTTTAAAAACTTTTTATTTTGTTCTGGAAGCTAAACTACACATCGGAGGAAAGAATGGATGTGATTTTCAGACTCTTCGGTCTTTGTTTAGTAAAATTAATGGGCTACCCCAATCTTCCGTTTTTTAGGCCAACCTTCCGTTTTTTAGGTGCGACAGACTAGTTCTTGCAGATTGAATTCTTTTCAATCTCAAGAACGAAAAAGAGCAGGGAAAGTAGTAATATCTTGTGACATGAAGTGATAAGTTTTGCAAAGAACAAGTTAGTTTTAGTTGAGATATATGATTGTCCAAACTATGACGCCATTATTAGTGATCAGTTATACACAGGTTGATCCGTATCCATGCGAACAACATGCCCACAGCGCGCCACAAGACAAACAGTTGGCACAGAGCACCCACACTGCACCCACTCGATGTGTAAGCTATTGTATAGCAGAATGCCACCGAAAACAAATCTCTTTTGGAAGAACGCGTGATGGCGCTTTTCCATGCAAAAGTGAGCCTTTCCCGCATAGTGAAACAGTGTCGAAACCCTGGAGGTGTGTTAGGACGGATCACTGTTAGTGATATAATTAAACGATATGCACAGCAGCCGCCTGCTCAATCCATATAAACAAAATCTCATCCACAGAGGTCGCCAAGTGAAACTAACACGACCTGTGCTAATGAAGATCCGGAATATGGTGGTGGTATGTGAACATCCACCACCACAGGGTGCGGCGGCCAAACGGGTCAAAGTGGGCCAAGCAATTGTTAATTGTACAATCCATCAGCACTTGAGACTGAAAACTGTACACAAGGTCAGCGTACTGCTTCACGACCTGAGCATATCGCGGAGCTCGAGAGCAAGTGCAGAAGGCTATATGAGCGCCACTTACCTGGTGATCGATGGACATTTGTTGTGACAAGAACGAAGTATGAATATACCTAAGTGACTGTGGCAAAGCTAGGACCATAACCTACCGCGGTGTTGATGCAAATGACCGGAGTCACTTTGTGAGTTAATGCAAAGAAAAATTTCCCAAAAGGTTTCATGATTCTGATTGGATTCTCTTAAAGAGGGAAGCTGACGATTCGTTGGGTAGAAAAAATGTCAAAATCAATGCTGCATATCTGTTGGACAACTGCCTACAGATGACCGTTGAAACTTGTATCCATGCTATCCCGTTTGAGGATATTCCAGTGAAGAGTTCAGATGCTAGTCCATTGAATTACTGTGCGTTTGGACATTTCAACGGCGCTTTCCCACACGTTTGGTTCGCACCGTGGATGGCTTATGGAAAGCCTAGCAAGCAGGTGTGGAACAATATACTCCTGGTACAGCTGAAACGAAGTCTGCTGCAGTGGAAACTTCGATGGTGTGGAATGGTACACAGAGGTGGTTCTCACAACGAGCATGATCGATAGTGACAGGCTGGAATCTCTTAAGGTAGCATCTTTCCTACTGTTCGGATGCAGATGAATCAACCTCTGTATATCTCAGCTAAGACTAACTTCTTTACAACACTTCTCGCTTCATATCACAGGATTCTTCGAGTACTATCTTGCCTGATATACCAGATTGTAATCCTCAATTCTCAGAAATCGATAACAGTGTGATCCCACAATTACTACCTTGCTGATGTGGAGTTGCATGGAATAAGGGCGTAAGCCTAAAAGAAGTATTTTGTAAAAAAAAAATGACATTGAAAATGAAGAGGAGTTTCATTCTTCGCTTAATTATATCACTTAACAAAGCAGACAGTACTACCTAAACTTTTGGATAAAAACAAACAGGTTTTGTAGGGAAAGAAAGAGTATTAACAACTGCTAAGTTATAATATGTTTTCAGGATGCTTTGTTTCGGCTGTTGTCGCACCTGATTCAAACAGCTGTCCTGATCTCTATTGTAAAAATATTGAGTTGAAATTTTGACAGAGAGTTATTCGAACATAGTGCACAATATTTATGCATTTGATGGGACAAAGGCGTGTCCTCTCTGACGTTCTTATTCCATCAAACTCCACAATTGTAATCCTCAATTCTTATAAAAATCGATGAAGTGTGATTCCACAATTACTACCTTGTTTGATGTACAAAATTGTCATTCTCAGTTTTTAAATATCGATAAAAGTGTGAATGAGAGAAAAAATATAACACTTTTCTCTTATTTTCAGAAAAAGGTTTGAACACTACCTTTCTAAAACATAAAATTTTCAGAAAAGGTCTTTTCAAAACAAAGTCAAATTGATCAAGTTTGTTTAGTGAGTTGCAAGCATAGCAAAGTTTCATACAAGTTTCAGAAAGTTCTACTACTGCCCACAAGTGGGTGAAGAAGTCCCATCCCCTCCAAAACAAGCGACATTCTGCTTAACGAGGGGAATTTCTTCTCCTTGGAGAAACAAATTTGAAGAAGGCCAACGGGGAGAAATGGGAGGGAAAAAATGAAAGGACTACTTACAGCATGATCATGCATAATTACACAAAGTCGAAACTAATCCTTGAGAGAATTACGAACAACCACGGATGGTGGTTACCGTGAAGTTTGTGTCCACTGCCCTTCGTCTTTCGTTTAGAGAATTTAACAAGGAAAGGGATTTACTCTCTGGTGGATAGCGTCAAGATAGACCAGTACACTACATTTTCGAAACATTAATATGGAGATTCCTGTAAGAAACAAGGTCCATATTTTACCACAATGACTAAAACATAAAATAAATTGTTACGTTCAATATAAATATGGAAAATTAAGATAGTTCTGTAGTACTTATTGGGTATTGGTTGGAACAAACTTGATTTTAAAAAATCGTAATGCTTTATAGTTTAAAGCAGTATAACAGGTCTGTCCCCAAAGTAAAATATTACCCTTTGTTAAACATGCCTGCACGCACATATCTTCTTCGAAACAGGTTCCTAGGATCGAAAATAGCGATTCCAACGTTGCTGTCACTCATCACAGCAGTGGAGGAAATTTTCTTGACAAATAATGTGTACAACTCTCGTCGAAGCTACCTGTACGTGTTTAACTGTTCAAAATGATGTCCTTTAGGTGAGTTTCCAGATTGGGGAATAAAAGACAATCACGAGGAGCAACATCAGGACTGTACGGTGGAAGGGGAAGCATTATGATACAATTTTGAAACAAAAATTCCCGCATGTCCAATGATTTATTACTGGGCGCATTGTCATGGCGGACACACGTTGTGCCCAACAATTTCGATAGTCGTACCACTTCTGCAATTAACTACACATTGAAACATTGATCATCCCTATACACCACAGATTTCAAACGAGCCGTATTATTCAAAAATTCTTGAAGCTCAAAGCCGTCCTGCGAGCTATGCTTCGCCAGCATTCTCTCTTCCATCGTTGAACGTCATGTGTCACTGGAAGACAAAACAATATTTCCTTAAACAATCGTCATCAACTACAACGTTCTCGAACCAGATTTTCCGAGTTTCGCAAAGAACTTTATCGCATAAATCTGCTCCAGGCTTCCCAACATTTCGCCCGAAACCAGACACAAAAACTACTATGCACTTTGCTAAGGCTCAAATTGCTTCTTCGGCATGGAGTCAACAGCCGGAGCTCAAACCGGATACATGAGTTCCTCATCAATTTGCCTCACCCTCTACTTTCCTTTCCTGGTCTTTCTGCGCTGAACAAATTTATCATTCTCATTATGTTTGGGATGGACCATGTATGTACAAGAAAAACAAATAAAAACAAGTCATCATTAGCATTAAAATATACAGATGCTTATCAGAATAATGGAAACACCTGAACGAAAGTGCAACTTACCAGATTAATATGGTGTCGGGCCACCTTTCGCCTTCAGAACAGCCTTGATGCGACGTGGGATGGAGGCATAGAGGTCGTGAATGGTAGCAAGTGGAATATTACACCATTCCTCGTGCAGGGCATCGGCCAGTTCTGTGAGAGATGATGGAGGTGGAAATCGTCGCCGGAGCCCTGTTTCCAAAATGGATCACAGATGTTCAGTTATGTTGAGATCTGGGGATTGGGCGGGCCAGGGGAGGTGTTGAACTTCATCCCGATGTTCCTCAAACCACGCTGCAACAACTCCAGCTGTGTGAATGGGTGCATTATCATCCTGGAATATGGCGTCATTGTCCAGGAACAACATCCGGACCATAGGATGCAAGTGGTCTCCTAAAATAGCGACATAATCGTTGGCAATGATGCGTCCGCGAAGTGTGACCACAGGACCCAATGAAAACCATGATATTGCGGCCCACAGCATCACCGTGCCGCCGCCATGTTTCACAGTTGGGCGGAGACACTGCAGATCATACGCTTCTTTGGGCGTTCTCCACACATAAACACGGCCCGTGGTTTGGAATAGGGTGAATGGTGACTCATCCGACCATACCACACGTTTCCAGTCGTCAACGGTCCAAGTTGCATGGTCGCGGCACCATTTGTGGCGTGCTAAAGCGTTCTGGTCCCTGATGAGAGGTTTGGCCCGTGCAACACGACCCCGTAAGTTCATGTCATGTAATTCGCGGCGGACTTTAATTGTCGAAACAGGTTGGGGGAGGTGCTGATTGAGTTCCTCCGCCACTTGCGCCGCAGTGGCACGACGGTTCCGCGTGACAATGCGCTTTAATACCCGGCGTGCCCTGTCACTGATGCTTTTCTTCCGCCTACTGTTCAGCTTCCCCGATGTGGTTTTCCCGTGTGTTGTGTAGGCCGTCATCACCTTCGACACTGTCCCTGGCGACACACCTAACACACTAGCCACTGCCGTCACACTCACTCCACATAACCGCGCACCAACAATTTGCCCTCTCTGAAACTCTGAGAGGTCTCCCATTTTACACTATCTCCGTCTGCTGCAGCCACTACACACTCCTGTTCCACGACGCCTGACGTACTATGGAGACCGACCTAACACACCACCACCAGCAGTCCGACGCTGCGGTCGCCACGACACCACTGCCAACCCATACATCTGACGTGTTGCCAACTACAGGTGTTTCCATTATTCTGATAAGCATCTGTACTATATTCACGATTTAAACAGTTTCATTTTCCCTGGTTATTTTTATTCTCACTTTAAGTTTATTTTTAAGTAGTTTTTTACAAAACCTATTTATTTAAATATCGTATTTACTCGAATATTAACACCCTTGGCTTTTAAATGTAGGTCTAAAATTCTTCACGGGCACATATAAATATATAATATATTTTTGGACAAATGGTAGAAATGGACTGAAAAGCCGAGCTCCAAACCTCGCCAAACACACTGAAAGATACAGAATAGAGAAAGGTACTAGATCTATCTTGATAAACACTTCTCTCAAATCCCTGGTTTTGCAGGCAATGACGAGCTCATAATAAAAGGATATTCAAAATTGACTGTTATTTTCTAGGGGTGCTAATATCCGGGTGTGTTTAAATTCGAGCAAAATGTGGTGTACATATATTATAAATAAAGACAATTATATTAATTATAATAGTAAGTTTTCACATAACCTACGGCAGTTTTCTTGAACACTGTAAGGAAACAGTAGTATTAATCCTACAATACTTACAATTATATACGGGCTGTGTTCGAAATAATGGGATTTTTTTTATCTCTCTGCAATACTTTTCAATGTGATACAAACTGGCTCACGCTATACTGCTTAAATTTGGACCTGCTATCATTTTCAGTATTTTGGAGAATATGTGGTAGAAGGAGGTGGTAGTAGCATATGAAATCGACATTTTTACTGATCGAGTACCTTTTTAAGATAGTAATTACGAATTATTAAGTGTTCCTAATGATAGCAATACGGTAAACAGTCAATGATATATGTGGCCAGCAACCTTTTGTCCATACAGTGTATTCTATGCAATAAGCGACGATAATAATATGTTAAACAATGA
>JAGDQP010019381.1:0-34962 GCA_022664845.1 Lepisma saccharinum
TCCGCATTTTTACCTTTACAATTGTAGAGAAGTAAATTCCACATATCCTGTCTTTGTTTTAATAATTTCTTGGAGAACTTAAACCTTTTTTGATTACTTCTAACCCTATATGTTTTTACAGGACAATATTCGTTTATATATTCTGCTACACTATGCACAAATACATACCAGGCCTGCTCTACATTGTCAAAAACCCTAAGCAAATCCAATAAGTTAACTTTACCAAGCTTCGAGCGCAAGCCATTTATCGAAAATATATTCATTTGGCGCTTCCTTATAATAACAGGAGATACCTTAAGTTCAGTATCTTTCACAGGTACTTCTATGTACAAACCATAGTGATCAGAAATTTTACTTTCAATAACTGTGCATGTTACTGATGCCATCTTCCTTGGTAGTATGACATTGTCGAGACATGCTTCAAGTCGTGTAGGTTTTCTATTGATATAACACATATCAAATGATTCTAATAAGTTTTCAAAATTGTTTATATCATTATTTTGTTTAAGAACATCCAAATTTAAATCCCCAACAACAATGCATTCATATGATTTAAAAGTATGCAGATAAGAAAATAAATCTTCTAATTGTATTAGAGATTTGTTTACCGAGATATTTGGTATTCTATATATACTTATTAAAATAATTTTTAGTTTAGGTAAAAGACACCCATACAACTCTAGTTCCTTAATGATCGAGTACTTTTCAAGATTAATAATTTTATAGACAATATCTAAACCCTTTTTTAAGTAAATCGCAACTCCTCCATGTTCTTTTTTTCCTCTACTAAAACCACCAACTAAATTGTAATTTGATGGTAAATGAAATGTAAGTTCGTCAGCCGTTAACCAATGTTCATTTATAGAAATTAAATGACAATTTAAATCGGATAATAAAATATCCACCTCCTCAAGTTTATTCCCTAAGGATTGTACATTCAGATGTGCGACTTTTAACTTCTCAGAATTTCTATTTAACGTACCTAATTTATCTATTACCATGGCAGTTACATTACTTCTAAGACCCATACCATTTTTATAATTTTCCGGAACTTCCTCAGTATTTAAACTAAGTTGTTCTCTCTTTGGCAACATGCTCTGAAATTATCTTTGAGGTTTGCCTTCCTGTGAAGTTAACAAGTTTGCCTGATTTTTCCATTGTAAGGGTATTTTTTGTTTACTCATACTGTTTTCTTTACCCATTATATGGTTGATCTCAGTTATTAGTCTTTCACACATATATTTCTTTCCTAAAAAGTTAAGATGTAGACCATGATTTGTGTGAAATCTTTTACCTAACCCTTCGATATCAATAATATTTAAGTGCTTCATTTAGTCGTTAATTCTTTAAGCTTACTATTAACCTTTCTTATTTCTACATTTAAAACCGACCATCTCGGTAAGTCATACCTAGTAGGAATCGTGTACATTATTATATTCTCCTTTGAATACTTAAACAGGTACCTCTTGAGAAACCTCAGACAAATATTGGCGTTATTGTGATAAATATCATTAGCACCTACTAAAATTACCCTTATTTCTCTCCTCTTTTCTAATTCAGCCTCCGAGTGATACCTGAACACACCTGTTTTAAAAATCTCCTCCGAGACTGCATTTGGTTTAATCCATCCCACTACATTACTTACACCCAAACCTTTAAGTAATAAAGATAACCCTTTCCCATGACTATCTGCTAAGATGTTAACTTGTACCTTTGACAATAGTGACAAATCCTGTACCTTTTCCTTTACTCTTTCTTTATTCCTGCACTTTTCAATTTCCGGTTCACTTATATGTTTATTTTCCTTCAGTTGAAGGTTGTTTTTTTCCTCCCCACTTTGAGTAATTAATTGCAACTGTGAATCAAGTGCATCTAAGTTAATTTTAAGTAAGTCTATTTGCTTTTGTACTTTTACAATTCTATCTACATTTATTTCCTTTTTCTTTCTATAATTGTTTATTTTATTATGAAGAATCTGATCAGTTTCACCCGGTATACTATGGTAAACCTTATTTTCCTCTCTATGTTGATCTTCACACTTAGAATTCTCTAGGAAAAGCCTATTATTTACATCATCAGCATTCATATCAATTCCATACTGACAATACATCTCAGCAATCTCCACCTGCGTGGAGTTATCCACCTTATCCAAGAATACCTGAACCTTTTTTAAATTGAGATCATTTACTCCATCACAACAAAAGTCTTTTTCATTTGTCTGTACAAACTTGTCACTTTTCAAACAAAATTCTACCTGCGTAAATTTCTCTTCCTTATTTGAGGCTAATACTGGATTTTCATTATCCGGATTTTTATCCAGATATTCGGTATTGCCCAGCATATCCTTATTACCTTCTACAATTGAAGTATTTTGTTTTAACAACGAAGTTTTTATATCATCTAACATTCTAAGAGATTCTTCATATGAATTTGTTGTTATATCAGTTTCAATCTCAATTTCTCCATCATTTCCTCTTTCCATAAATGATTTATTGCAGATTGAGATGCTCGAGTTATCATCACCAGTATATCTATCCTTTAATGACTCTGGACTATTTAAATCGATATCGTTAAAAGCATCATAATATTCGAGCCGATTTCTAGATTGATTAGGAGTACTGTAATTCCTATTATAAGTCATATTTTCGACTCAAATAATTGTATCCTTCGACTCTAAATTACTCCCACTAAACTACATTATGCTTACCTATGAATAGTTTTTTTTTCCTTATTTCAGCTTAACTCACATATAAAGGGCTTTTCTAATCCACCTTTTAATTATCCTTTCAAAAATCCATAACTCTTCCTCCCTCCTTTTTCAGATTGTCCATTCAATTCCAAAGTGAACAGAGATACTTAAAGTATATTCTTAATCATCTATTCGCATTGAAAAGGCTTTTTACTTATTATATTATTACCCAGAACAACAAAGCAATCGAACCAACAGCCTTCTAATTACCTCTCTCATGTGTCGAATAAATCGTTCATTAATTAATATTCCAACATACAAAAGGCTTCTCAACTTGTAGGCAATGTAATTTTCTATTTTTTTCACACAGTGAAGGCTTCTCTCCTGTAACACATAAATTATTTTCTAAAGGCTTCTCTCGTGAATCGAATAACTCATCAATGAGTTAATATCCACACATCCACCAAAAGGCTATCAATTGAATGTTCTTACTGCATGAGGTATTTATTTCCTCACTTTCAGAATAGGGGTTTTACACTTTAGTCTCTTATGGTCAAGGTTACATCACATCACATTGAAAAGGTTTCTCTCTCTGAAGTTTTCCTGCTATCAACTGAGTTCTGGATAAGCAAAAGTGAAAAAAAGAAAATCACTTATTCTTCATCTACTTAGGCTAAAAATAATCTACAAGTACGACACAAAATGGCTTTCAATGTGTATATATCTGTATATCATACACCAAACACAGTAATTTATTCTCACTGCACCAAAATTAACCAAGACGTAAACTAATTTAGAAAATTAGGGCTTCTCACTTTAGTTTCGTGGCTTCCAGATAATCTCACTTCACATTGAAAAGGTTCCTCTCTCTGAGATGTTCCTACCACCAAATGAGTTCAACACTGGGATCCAACAGTTACCACACTGCTCCACCTTCCACTTCAGCAGAAACAAATGACAATCTGATGTATGCGATGGCTAACTGTAAATCGAAGCCGCACTTCCGGTATTGATCGAACTTTCGCTTCATCAGCTTAACATTCGAAATGCAAATGGCTGACAGTTTGTGCACCAGTTTTCACAAATAACATCACAACATGGCCCTTTTATATGATAATATCACTGTTTAACTACTGGAAAAACTTTCTGCCACACTATAATAGCCTATGATAAAATTTCACACTATTCCACACATCAAAACGCCAAGAAATAACATAAATAGCCTTCAGTTGTAGCACAGTAAGATGATTTGTTTACATTTGAGGTAAAATTATTTTTTTTCTAACAATTGGCACTCACCAGTCTGGTTTTTAAAGAACCTGTATACTTGGAGTCTAAAAATCTCTGTACAAAAATAATTTTACTGAAAATTTTAATTAAGTTAGCTAAAATTTTAAATTTGATTCAGCTCACTAAAATCCATGCGCCATATTGCCGTTATGATGAAGCGAACAATCTCTGCAAGTTTGTTTACATGCAATAAAAAAGAATGTTTTACCACTAGCACTAAACCAATTTTGAAACTTCCTTAGGTAAATACTTAATTGAAACTTCGTACAATTAACTGTGTAAAATTTCAGTAAAAAACAGTATGATATCAGGCTAATAACACTAAAATCCGGGAGCTACGACTCTTGCTGTGTACCCATTCACAACCGGAAGTCTAAATTATTTTCCTTTTGAGTAAGCATCGTCATTATTCATTGACAAGTATTAGGATGAGACAAGAATTGACAAGTATTAGGATGAGAGCTTGTGTTCTTTATAATAACCTGATATTCTTGTATTAGTATCTGTGTGTTCTAATTTAGAATACGTTGCGAAACTATCAATGCTCAATTAGCATCCATATCACTCGAGTTATTTGCAAAGATGTTTCATGAGGTATGTTTTAAAAAAGTTCTATTCTACTAAAAATGCATTGTATATGGCAAACAAAACGGAATTATAAATTTATTAGTTTAAAAAACAAATAACAAACTACAGCATTAAGATTACTTTTTTACTTACGTTCCACCAGAAATTCGATAATTTCATATAACCCTTATAAGTTGTAGACAAATTGAAAGAATCGTTGCTGGGTGATTAACAATTTTGTCCGTAACAATTCCCTAAAATAAAATGAATATTGTTGTACAATGCGTTTATATTACTAACGTTTTTTGATGAAGCATTGAGAAATTGATTGATTTCGAGCTCAAAACGACAAACGTATTGCGCTTGTCTTCTCAGATGATATAATAGTTTACTATCCAAAAAACCAGACGCTTCATGTTATTAGCACCACTGAAAATTCATTTCTGAACCAAAGTTGATGCTCTCAACGGTAATTCGCTGTAGTACTTTTAACGCAAATCGTGTAATGTTCATTTATTTAATTCCGACTCTAGTTGTACCAGTGAGATCATGTTTGTTATACCATGCTTGTTAAAATGTTACACATAAACTGGCTTTGGATCATTCACGGTTTGAATTAACAAGCATTAGGAACAGAGCTTGTGTTCTTTATAATCACCTGATATTCTTGTTCTAATTTAGAATACATTGCGAAACTATCAATCCTCAATAAGCGAGCCATATCACTCGAGTCATTTGCAAAGATATTTCATGAAATATGTTTTACGTGAGTTCTATTCTACTAAAAATGCATTGTATTTCGCAAACAAAACGGAATTTTAACTTTATTAGTTTAAAAGCACAAATAAAACTAATGCATGAAGATCGGTTTTTTACTTACGTTCCACCAGAAATTCGATAATTTCATATAATCCTTGTATGTTGTAGACAAATTGAAAGAATCGTTGCTGGGTGATTAACAATTTTGCCCGTCACAATGCCTTACAATAAAATGAATATTTTTGTACAATGCGATTATATTACTAACGTTATTCAATGAAGTATTGAGAAACTGATTGATTTCGAGCTCAAAACGACATCGTATTGCGCTCATCTTGTTTGATCATGTAATAATTAACATAAAGACTAGAAGTTTCATTTTAATAGCACCACTGAAAAGTCCTTTGTGCTCCAAAGTTGATGCTGTCAACGGTAATTCGCTGTGGTTCTTTTAACGCAAATCGTGTAAAGTTCATTCATTTCCTTGAGACGATTGTTTTACCAGAGAGATCATTATAGTTAAATCGTGTTTGTTAAACGTTACACTTAAATTGACTTCGGATCATTCACGGTTTGAATTGACAAGCATTAGGATGAGAGCTTGTGTTCTTTATAATCACCTTATATTCATGTATTAGTATCTGTGTGTTCTAATCTAGAATACATTGCGAACCTATCAATGCTCAATTAGCAGCCATATCACTCGAGTTATTTGCAAATATATTTCATGAACTATGTCTTACAAGAGTTCTATTCTACTAAAAATGCATTGTATTTGGCAAAAAAAACGCAATTTTAACTTTATTAGTTTAAAAGCACAAATAAAACTAATGCATGAAGATTGGTTTTTTACTTACGTTCCACCAGAAATTCGCTAATTTCATATAATCCTTGTAAGTTGTAGACAAATTGAAAGAATCGTTGGTTTCTGATTAACAATATTTCCCGTAACAATGCCTTACAATAAAATGAATGTTGTTGTACAATGCGATTATATTACTAACGTTAATCAATGAAGTATTGAGAAACTGATTGATTTCGAGCTCAAAACGACATCGTATTGCGCTAATCTTGTTTGATCATGTAATAATTAACTAACATAAACACTAACAATTTCATTTTAATAGCACCACTGAAAATAAATTTGTGCTCCAAATTTGATGCTCTCAAAAGTAATTCGCTTGATTTTTTTTAGCGCAAATCGTGTACAGTACATTCATTTCCTTCCGAGTCTAGTTGTACCAGTGAGATCATGTTTGTTAAATCGTGTTTGTAAAATGTTACAATTAAACTGACTTTGGATCATTCACGGTTTGAATTGACAAGTATTAGGATGAGAGCTTGTGTTCTTTATAATCACCTGATATTCTTGTATTAGTATCGGTGTGTTCTAATCTAGAATACATTGCGAACCTACCAATGCTCAATTAGCAGCCATATCACTCAAGTTATTTGCAAAGATATATCATGAATTATGGTGTACAAGAGTTCTATCCTCCTAATAATGGATTGTATTTGACAAACAAAACGCAATTTCAACAATATTAGCTTAAAAGCACAAATAACAAACTACAGCATTAAGATTGCTTTTTTACTTACGTATAACGAGAAATTCCATAATTTCATATAATCCTTGTAAGTTGTAGACAAATTGAAAGAATCGTTGGTGTGTGATTAGCAATTTTGCCCGCAACAATTCCTTAAAATAAAATGAATATTGTTGTACAATGCGTTTATATTACTAACATTATTCAATGAAGTATTGAGAAACTGATTGATTCCGAGCTCAAAACGACATCGCATTGCGCTCATCTTGTTTGATCATGTAATAATTAACGTAAAGACTAGAGGTTTCATTTTAATAGCACCACTGAAAATTCATTTGTGCTCCAAAGTTGATGCTGTCAACGGTAATTCGCTGTGGTGCTTTTAACGCAAATCGTGTACAGTTCATTCATTTCCTTGAGACGCTTGTTTTACCAGAGAGATAATTATTGTTAAATCGTGTATGTTAAGCGTTACACTTAAATTGACCTTGGATCATTCACGGTTTGAATTGACAAGCATTAGGATGAGAGCTTGTATTCTTTATAATCACCTTATATTCTTGTATTAGTATCTGAGTGTTCTAATCTAGAATACATTGCGAACCTATCAATGCTCAATTAGCAGCCATATCACTCGACTTATTTGCAAAGATATTTCATAATCTATGTTTTAAAAGAGTTCTATTCTACTAAAAATGCATTGTATTTGGCAAACAAAACGGAATTTTTACTTTATTAGTTTAGAAAGCAAATAACAAACTACAGCATTAAGATTACTATTTTACTTACGTTCCACCAGAAATTCGATAATTTCATATAATCCTTATAAGTTGTAGACAATTTGAAAGAATCGTTGCTGGGTGATTAACAATTTTGTCCGTAACAATTAACTACAATAAACTGAATATTGTTGTACAATGCCTTTATATTACTAACAATATTCGATGAAGCATTGAGAAACTGATTGATTTCGAGCTCAAAACGACAACGTATTGCGCTTGTCTTCTCAGATGATATAATAGTTTACTAACTAAAACACCAGACACTCTATTTTAATAGCACCACTGAAAATTCATTTGTGCTCCAAAGTTGATGCTCTCAACGGTAATTCGCTGTGGCATTTTTAACGCAAATCGTGTAATGTTCATTTATTTAATTCCGACTCTAATTTTACCAGTGAGATCATGTTTGTTAAACCATCTTTGTTAAAATGTTACACATAAACTGGCTTTGGATCATTCACGGTTTGAATTAACAAGCATTAGGAACAGAGTTTGTGCTCTTTATAATCACCTGATATTCTTGTTCTAATTTAGAATACATTGCGAAACTTTAAATGCTCAATAAGCGAGCCATATCACTCGAGTCATTTGCAAAGATATTTCATGAACTATGTTTTGCATGAGTTCTATTCTACTAAAAATGAATAGTTTTTGGCAAACTAAACGGAATTTTAACTTTATTAGTTTAAAAGCACAAATAAAACTAATGCATGAAGATTGGTTTTTTACTTACCTTCCACCAGAAATTCGATAAATTCATATAATCCTTATAAGTTGTAGACAAATTGAAAGAATCGTTGCTGGGTGATTAACAATTTTGCCAGTAACAATGCCCTACAATAAAATGAATATTGTTGTACAATGCGTATATATTACTAACGTTATTCAATGAAGTATTGAGAAGCTGACTGATTTCGAGCTGAAAACGACATCGTATTGCGCTAATCTTGTTAGATCATGTAATAATTAACTAACATAAAGAGTAGAAATTTCATTTTAATAGCACCACTGAAAATTCATTTGTGATCCAAAGTTGATGCTCTCAACGGTAATTCGCTGTGGTGCTTTTAACGCAAATCGTGTACAGTTCGTTCATTACCTTCCGAGTCTAGTTGTACCAGTGAGATCATGTTTGTTAAATCGTGTTTGTTAAATGTTAGAATTAAATTGACTTTGGATCATTCACGGTTTGAATTGACAAGCATTAGGATGAGAGCTTGTGTTCTTTATAATCACCTTATATTCTTGTATTAGTATCTGAGTGTTCTAATCTAGAATACATTGCGAACCTATCAATGCTCAATTAGCAGCCATATCACTCGACTTATTTGCAAAGATATTTCATAATCTATGTTTTACATGAGTTCTATTCTACTAAAAATGCATTGTATTTGGCAAACAAAACCCAATTTTAACTTTATTAGTTTAAAACACAAATAACAAACTACAGCACTAAGATTGCTTTTTTACTTACGTTCCACCAGAAATTGGATAATTTCATATAATCCTTATAAGTTTTAGAAAAATTGAAAGAATCGTTGCTGGGTGATTAACAATTTTGACCGTAACAATGCAATACAATAAAATGAATATTGTTGTACAATGCGTTTATATTACTAACGTTATTCAATGGAGTATTGAGAAACTGATTGATTTCGTGCTCAAAACGACATCGTATTGCGCTAATCTTGTTAGATCATGTAATAATTAACTAACATAAAGACTAGAAATTTCATTTTAAAAGCACCACTGAAAATTCATTTGTGATCCAAAGTTGATGCTCTGAACGGTAATTCGCTGTGGTGCTTTTAACGCAAATCGTGTACAGTTCATTCATTTCCTTCCGAGTCTAGTTATACCAGTGAGATCATATTTGTTAAACCATGTTTGTTAATGTTACACTTAAACTGGCTTTGGATGATTCACGGTTTGAATTAACAAGCATTAGGAACAGTGTTTGTGTTCTTTATAATCACCTGATATTCTTGTTCTAATTTAGAATACATTGCGAAACTATCAATGTTCAATAAACGAGCCATATCACTCGAGTCATTTGCAAAGACATTTCATGAACTATGTTTTACATGAGTTCTATTCTACTAAAAATGCATTGTATTTGGCAAACAAAACGGAATTTTAACTTTATTACTTTAAAAGCACAAATAAAACTAATGCATGAAGATCGGTTTTTACTTACGTTCCACCAGAAATTGGATAATTTCATATAATCCTTATAAGTTGTAGACAAATTGAAAGAATCGTTGCTGGGTGATTAACAATTCTGCCCGTAACAATGCCCTACAATAAAATGAATATTGTTGTACAATGCGTATATATTACTAACGTTATTCAATGAAGTATTGAGAAACTGATTGATTTCGAGCTGAAAACGACATCGTATTGCGCTAAACTTGTTTGATCATGTAATAATTAACTGACATAAAGACTAGAAGTTTCATTTTAATAGCACTACTGAAAATAAATTTGTGCTCCAAAGTTGATGCTCTCAACGGTAATTCGTTTTAGTACTTTTAACGCAAATCGTGTACAGTTCATTCATTTCCTTCCGAGTCTAGTTGTAACAGTGAAATCATGTTTGTTAAATCATGTTTGTTAATGTTACAATTAAATTGACTTGGATCATTCACGGTTTGAATTGACAAGCATTAGGATGAGAGCTTGTGTTCTTTATAATCACCTGATATTCTTGTATTAGTATCTGTGTGTTCTAATTTAGAATACGTTGCGAAACTATCAATGCTCAATTAGCAGCCATATCACTCGAATTATTTGCAAAGATATTTCATGAAGTATGTTTTACAAGAGTTCTATTCTACTAAAAATGCATTGTATTGGGCAAACACAACGGAATTTTAATATTATTACTTTAAAAGAACAAATAACAAACTACTGCATTAAGATTGCTTTTTTACTTACGTTCCACCAGAAATTGGATATCTTCATATAATCCTTATAAGTTGTAGTCAAATTGAAAGAATCGTTGCTGTGTAATTAACAATTTGGGCCGTAACAATTCCCTACAATAAAATGAATATTGTTGTACAATGCGTTTATATTACTAACTCTATTCGAGGAAGCATTGAGAAACTGATTGCTTTCGAGCTCAAAACGACAACGTATTGCTCTTGTCTTCTCAGATGATATAATAGTTTACTACCAAAAACACCAGACGCTTCATTTTAATAGCAACACTGAAAATTCATTTGTGATCCAAAGTGTATGTTCTCAACGGTAATTCGCTGTAGTATTTTTAACGCAAATCTTGTTATGTTCATTTATTAATTTCCGACTCTAGTTGTACCAGTGAGATCATGTTTGTTAAACCATCTTTGTTAAAATGTTACACTTAAACTGGCTTTGGATCATTCACGGTTTGAATTAACAAGCATTACCAACAGAGCTTGTGTTCTTTGTAATCACCTGATATTCTTGTTCTAATTTCGAATACATTGCGAAACTATCAATGCTCAATAAGCGAGGCATATCACTCGATTCATTTGCCAAGATATTTCATGAACTATGTTTTACATGAGTTCTATTCTACTAATAATGCATTGTATTTGGCAAACAAACCGAAATTTTAACTTTATTAGTTTAAAAGCACAAATAAAAACTAATGCATGAAGATTGCTTTTTTTACTTACGTTCCACCAGAAATTCGATAATTTCATACAATTCTTCTAAGTTGTAAACAAATTGAAAGAATCGTTGGTGGGTGATTAACAATTTTGCCCGTAGCAATGCAATACAATAAAATGAATATTGTTGTACAATGCGTTTATATTACTAACGTTATTCAATGAAGTATTGAGAAACTAATTGATATCGAGCTCAAAAAGGCATCGTATTGCGCCAATCTTGTTTGATCATGTAATAATTAACTAACATAAAGACTAGAAATTGCATTTTAATAGCACCACTAAAAATTCATTTGTGATCCAAAGTTGATGCTCTCAACGGTATTTCGCTGTAGTATTTTTAACGCAGATCGTGTAATGTTCACTTATTTAATTCTGACTCTAGTTATACCAGTGAGATCACGTTTGTAAAACCATGTTTGTTAAAATGATACACTTAAACTGGCTTTGGATCATTCATGGTCTGAATTAGCAAGCATTAGGATGAGAGCTTGTGTTCTTTATAATCACTTGATATTCTTCTTCTAATTTAGAATACATTGCGAAAGTATCAATGCTCAATAAGCGAGCCATATCACTCGAGTCATTTGCAAAGATATTTCAAGAACTATGTTTTACGTGAGTTCTATTCTACTAAAAATGCATTGTATTTTGCAAAAAAATGGAATTTTAACTTTATTAGTTTAAAACACAAATAAAAGCTAATTCATGAAGATTGTTTTTTTACTTACGTTCCACCAGAAATTCGATAATTTCATATAATCCTTGTAAGTTGTAGACAAATTGAAAGAATCTTTGCTGGGTGATTAACAATTTTGCCCGTCACAATGCCTTACAATAAAATGAATATTGTTGTTCAATGCGTTTATATTACTAAAGTTATCAAATGAAGTATTGAGAAACTGATTGATTTCGAGCTCAAAGCGACATCGTATTGTTCTATTCTTGTTTGATCATGTAATAATTAACTAACATAAAGACTGGAAATTTCATTTTAATAGCACCACTGAAAATTCATTTGTGATCCAAAGTTGATGCTCTCAACGTTAATTCGCTGTAGTATTTTTAACGCAAATCGTGTAATGTTCATTTATTTAATTTCGACTCTTGTTGTACCAGTGAGATCATGTTTGTTAAACCATGTTTGTTAAAATGTTACACTTAAACTGGCTTTGGATCATTCATGGTCTGAATTAACAACCATTAGGATGAGAGCTTGTGTTCTTTATAATCAATTGATATTCTTGTTCTAATTTAGAATACATTGCGAAAGTATCAATGCTCAATAAGCGAGCCATATCACTCGAGTCATTTGCAAAGATATTTCATGAACTATGTTTTACATGAGTTCTATTCTAGTAAAAATGCATTGTATTTGGCAAACAAAACGGAATTTAACTTTATTAGTTTAAAAGCACAAATAAAAACTAATGCATGAAGATTGGTTTTTAGCTTACGTTCCACCAGAAATTCGATAATTTCATATAATCTTTGTAAGTTGTAGACAAATTGAAAGGATCGTTGCTGGGTGATTAACAATTTTCCCCGTCACGATGCCTTACAATAAAATGTATATTGTTGTACAATGCGTTTGTATTACCAACGTTATTCAATGAAGTATTGAGAAACTGATTGATTTCGAGCTCAAAACGACATCGTATTGCGCTAATCTTGTTTGATCATGTAATAATTAACTAACATAAAGACTAAAAATTTCATTTAATAACACCATTTAAAAATTCATTTGTGATCCAAAGTTGATGCTCTGAACGGTAATTCGCTGTGGTGCTCTTAACGCAAATCGTGTACAGTTCATTCATTTCCTTCCGAGTCAAGTTGTACCAGTGAGATCATGTTTGTTAAATCGTGTTTGTTGAATGTTAGAATTAAAATGACTTTGGATCATTCACAGTTTGAATTGACAAGCATTATGATGACAGCTTGTGTTGTTTATAATCAACGGATATTCTTGTATTAGTATCTGTGTGTTCTAATTTAGAATACGTTTCGAAACTATCAAAGCTCAATTAGCAGATATATTACTCGAGTTATTTGCAAAGATATTTCATGAACTATGTTTTACATGAGTTCTATTCTACTAAAAATGCATTATATTTGGCAAACAAAACCCAATTTTAACTTTATTAGTTTAAAACACAAATAACAAACTACAGCATTAAGATTGCTTTTTTACTTACGTATAACGAGAAATTCGATAATTTCATATAATCCTTGCAAGTTGTAGACAAATTGAAAGAATCGTTGCTGGTTGATTAACAATTTTGCCCGTAGAAATGCAATACAATAAAATGAATATTGTTGTATAATGCGTTTATATTACTAACGTTATTCAATGAAGTATTGAGAAACTGATTGATTTCGAGCTCAAAACGACATCGTTTTTCGCTAATCTTGTTTGATCATGTAATAATTAACTAACATAAAGACTAGAAGCTTCATTTTAATTGCACCACTAAAAATTCATTTGTGCTCCAAAGTTGATGCTCTCAACGGTAACTCGCTGTGGTGCTTTTAAGGCAAATCGTGAACAGTTCTTTCATTTCCTTCCGAGCCTAGTTGTACGAGTGAGATCTTGTTGGTTAAATCGTGTTTTTTTTTAATATTACACTTAAATTGACTTTGGATCATTCATGGTTTGAATATACAATCATTAGGATGAGAGCTTGTGTTCTTTATAATCACCTGCTATTCTTCCATTAGTATCTGTGTGTTCTAAACTAGAATACATTCCCAAACTATCAATGCTCAATTAGCAGCCTTATCACTCGAGTTATTTGCAAAGATATTTCATGAATTATGTTGTACAAGAGTTCTATCCTACTAATAATGGTTTGTATTTGGCAAACAAAAAGCAATTTCAATATCATTATCTTAAAAGCACAAATAACAAACTACAGCTTTAAGATTGCTTTTTTACTTACGTATAACGAGAAATTCGATAATTTCGTATAATCCTTGTAAATAGTAGACAAATTGAAAGAATCATTGTTGGCTGATTGACAATTTTTCCCGTAACAATACAATACAATAAAATGAATATTGTTGTAAATTGCGTTTATATTACTAATGTTATTCAATGGAGTATGGACAAAGTAATTGATTTCGAGCTGAAAACGACATCGCTTTGCGCTAATCTTGTTTGATCACTTAATAATTAACTAAGATCAAGACAAGAACTTTTATTTTAATAGCACCACTGAAAATTCATTTCTGCTCCAAAGTAGATGCTCTCAACGGTAATTCGCTGTGGTGCTTTTAACGCAAATCGTGAACAGTTCATTCATTTCCTTCCGAGTCTAGTTGTACCAGTGATATCATGTTTGTTAAATCGTGTTTGTTAAATGCTACACTTAAATTGACTTTGGATCATGCACGGTTTGAATTGAAAAGCATTAGGATGAGAGCTTGTGTTCTTTATAAACACCTGATATTCTTGTATTAGTATCTGTGTGTTCTAATTTAGAATACGTTGCGAAAGTATCAATGCTCACTTAGCAGCCATATCCCTCGAGATATTTGCAAAGATATTTAATGAACTATGTTTTACAACAGTTCTATTCTACTAAAAATGCATTGTATTTGGCAAACAAAACGGAATTTCAACTTCATTAGTTTAAGAAAACAAATAACAAACTACAGCATTAAGATTGCTTTTTTACTTACGTTTCACCAGAAATTGGATATCTTCATATAATCCTGATAAATTGTAGACAAATTGAAAGAATCGTTGCTGGGTGATTAACAATTTTTCCCGTAAGAATGCAATACAATAAAATGAATATTGATGTACAATGCGTTTATATTACTAACGTTATTCAATGAAGTATTGAGAAACTGATTGATTTCGAGCTCAAAACAACATAGTATTACACTAATCTTGTTTGATCATGCAATAATTAACTAACATAAAAACTAAAAGTTTGACATTAATAGCACCACTAAAACAAAATTTGTGCTCCAAAGTTGAAGCTCTCAACGGTAATTCACTGTGGTGCTTTTAAGGCAAATCGTGAACAGTTAATTCATTTCCTTCCGAGTCTAGTTGTACGAGTGAGATCATGTTTGTTAAATCGTGTTTGTTAAATGTTACACTTTAATTGACTTTGGATCATTCACGGTTTGAATTGACAAGCATTAGAAACAGAGGTTGTGTTCTTTATAATAACCTGAAATTCTTGTATTAGTATCTACGTGTTCTAATCTAAACTACATTCCCAAACTATCAATGCTCAACTAGTTGCAATTTCATTCGAGTTATTTGCAAAAATATTTCATGAACTATGTCCTACAAGAGTATTATTCTACTAAAAATGAATTGTATTTGGCAAACACAACGGAATTTTGACTTTAATAGTTTAAAAAAACAAATAACAAACTACAGCATTAAGATTGCTATTTTACATACGTTTCACCAGATATTGGATATTTTCATATAATCTTTATAATTTGTAGACAAACTGAAAGAATCGTTGGTGGGTGATTAGAAATTTTGCCCCTAACAATGCAATACAATAAAATGAATATTGTTGTACAATGCGTTTATATTACTAACGTTATTCAATGAAGTATTGAGAAACTGATTGATATCAAACTCAAAACGACATCGTTTTGCACTAATCTTTTGTGATCATGTAATAATTACTAACATCAAGACTAGAAATTTGATTTTAATATCACCACTGAAAATTCATTTGTGCTCCAAAGTTGATGCTCTCAACGGTAATTCGCTGTGGTGCTTTTAACGCAAATTGTGTACAGTTCATTCATTTCCTTTCGACTCTAGTTGTACCAGTGAGATCATGTTTGTTAAATCGTGTTTGTTAAATATTACACTTAAATTGACTTTGGATCATTCACAGTTTGAATTTACAAGCATTAGGATGAGAGCTTGTGTTCTTTATAATCACCTGATATTCTTCTATTAGTATCTGTGTGTTCTAATCTAGAATACATTGCGAAAGTATCAATGCTCTATTAGCAGCCATAACACTCGAGTTATTTGCAAAGATATTTCATGAATTATGTTGTATAAGAGGTCTATACTACTAATAATGGATTGTATTTGGCAAACAAAACGGAATTTCAATGTTATTTGCTTAAAAGCACAAATAAAAAACTACAGCATTAAGATTGCTTTGTTACTTACGTATAACGAGAAATTCGATAATTTCGTATAATCCTTGTAAGTTGTAGACAAATTGAAAGAATCGTTGGTGGCTGAATAACAATTTTGCCCGTAACAATTCCCTAAAATAAAATGAATATTGTTGTACAATGCGTTTATATTACTAACGTTATTCAATGAAGTATTGAGAAACTTATTGATTTCGAGCTCAAAACAACATCGGTTTTCGCTAATCTTGTTTGATCATGTAATAATTAACATAAAGACTAGAAGTTTCATTTTAATAGCACCACTGAAAATTCATTTGTGCTCCAAAGTTGATGCTCTCAACGGTAATTCGCTGTGGTGCTTTTAACACAAATCGTGAACAGTTCATTCATTTCCTTCCGAGTCTAGTTGTACGAGTGAGATCATGTTTGTTACGTCGTGTTTGTTAAATATTACACTTAAATTGACTTTGGATCATTCATAGTTTCAATTGACAAGCATTAGGTTGAGAGCTTGTGTTCTTTATAATCACCTGATATTCTTCTATTAGTATCTGTGTGTTATAAACTAGAATACATTCCCAAACTATCAATGCTCAATTGGCAGCCATATCACTCGAGTTATTTGCAAAGATATTTCATGAACTATTTTGTACAAGAGTTCTATTCTACTAAAAATTCATTGTACCCGGCAAACAAATCGGAATATTACCAATAATAGCTTAAAGGCACAAAAAACCAACTACACCATTAATATTGGGGATTTACTTACGTGCCACCAGAAATTCGATAATTTCATATAATTATTGTAAATTGTAGACTAATTGAAAGAATCGTTGCTGGGTGATTAACAATTTTCCCCGTAACAATGCCCTACAATAAAATGAATATTGTTGTACAATGCGTTGATATTACTAACGTTATTCGAAGGAGCGTTGAGAAACAAATTGATTTCGATCTCAAAAGGACAACGTTTTGCGCTTGTCTTCTCTAATGATATAATAGTTTATTAACAATAGCACAAGAGTTTTCATTTTAATAGCACCACCGATAATTCATTTGTCATATAAAGTTGATGCTCTCAGCGGTAATTCGCTGTAGTATTCTTAACGCAAATCATGTAAAGTTCATTTATTTCCTTCCGAATCTAGTTGTACCAGTGAGATCATGTTTGTGAAAGCATGTTTGTTAAAACGTTGCACTTAAACTTGCGTTGGATCATTCACGGTTTGAATTGACAATCATTAGAAACAGAGCTTGTGCTGTTTATAATAACCTGAAATCCTTGTAATAGTATGTATGTGTTCTAATCTAGAATACATTCCCAAACTATCAATGCCCAACTAGTAGAAATTTCATTCGAGTTATTTGCCAAGATATTTTATGAATTATGCAGTACAAGATTTCTATTCAACTAATTATGCATTGTATTTGGTAAACAAAACGCAATTTCAACATTATTAGCTTAAAAGCACAAATAACAAACTACAGCATTAAGATTGCTTTCTTACTTACGTTCCACCAGAAGTTCGATAATTTCATATAATTCTAGTACGTTGTAGACTAATTGAAAGAATCGTTGCTGGGTGATTAATTATTTTGACCGTAACAATGCAATACAATGAAATGAAGATTGTTGTAAATATCGTTTATATTACTAACGTTATTCTACGAAGTGTTGAGAAAATGATTGATTTTGAGCTCAAATTGACAACGTATTGCGCTAATCTTGTTTGATCATGTAATCATTAACTAACATAAAGACTAGAAGTTTCATTTAAAAGCTTTTTTGATCCGAAGTTAATACTCTCAACGGTAATTCGCTGTAGTACTTTTAACGCAAATCGTGAACAGTTCATTAATTTCCTTCCGAGTTTAGTTGTTCCAGTGAGATCATGTTTGTTAAATCGTGTTTGTTAAATGTTACAGTTAAATTGACTTTGGATCATTCACCGTTTGAATTGACAAACACTAGAATGAGAGCTTGTGTTCTTTATAATCACCTGATATTCTTGTATTAGTATCTGTGTGTTCTAATTCAGAATACGTTGCGAAAATATCAATCCTCAATAAGCAGCCAAATCACTTGAGTCATTTGCAAAGATATTTTATGAACTATGTTTTAAATGAGTTCTATTCTACTAAAAAAGCACTGTGTTTGGAAAACAAAACGGAATTTTAACTTTATTATGGCTCGCTTACTGAGCATTGATAGTTTCGCAATGTATTCTAGATTAGAAAACACAGATACTAATACAAGAGTATCAGATGGTTATAAAGAACACAAGCTCGCATCCTAATGCTTGTCAATTCTAACCGTGAATGATCCAAAGTCAATTTGAGTGTAACATTTAACAAACACGATTTAACAAACATGATCTCACTCCTACAACAAAATTCGGAAGGAAATAAACGAACTTTACACGATTTGCGTTAAAAATACTACAGCGAATTACCGTTGATTGCATCAACTTTAGATCAAAAATCGAATTTTTAGTGGTGCTTTTAAAATGAAGCATCTGGTATTTTTGTTAGTAAACTATTATATCATCTGAGAAGACAACCGCAATACATTGTAGTTTTGAGCTCGAAATCAATCAGTTTCTCAATGCTTCGTCGAATAACGTTAGTAATATAAACGCATTGTACAATATTCCTTTAATTGTATTCCATTGTTACGCGCAAAATTCCTAATCACCCAGCAAAGATTCTTTCAATTTGTCTACAACCGATAAGGATTATATGAAATTATCGAATTTCTGGTGGAACGTAAGTAAAAAAGCAATCTTAATGCTGTAGTTTGTTGTTTGTTCTTTTAAACTAATAAAGTTAAAATTCCGTTGTGTTTGCAAAATACAAAGCATTTTTAGTAGAATAGAATTCTTGTAAAACATAGTTCATGAGATATCTTTGCAAATGACTCGAGTGATATGGCTCGCTTATTGAGCATTGATAGTTTCGCAATGTATTCCAAATTAGAACACACAGGTAATAATACACAGGTAAGAATATCAGGTGATTATAAAGAACACAAGCTCTGTTACTAATGCTTGTCACTTCAAACCGTGAATGATCCAAAGTCAATTTAAGTGTAACATTTAACAAACATGATCTCACTCGTACAACTAGACTCGGAAGGAAATGAATGAACTGTACACGATTAGCGTTAAAAGCGCCACAGCGAATTATCGTTGAGAGCATCAACTTTGGAGCGCAAATGAATTTTCAGTGGTGCTTTAAAAATGAAACTTCTAGTCTTTATGTTAGTAAATTATTACATGATCAAACAAGATTAGGGCAATACGATGTCGTTTTGAGCTCGAAATCAATCAGTTTCTCAATACTTCATTCAAAACGTTAGTAATAAAAACGCATTGTACAACGATTTTCATCTCATTGTATTGTACTGTTACGGTCAAAATTGTTAATCACCCAGCAACGATTCTTTCAATTTGTCTACAACTTACAAGGATTATATCAAAATTATCAAATTTCTGGTGGAACGTAAGTAAAAAACAATCTTAATGCTGTAATTTGTTATTTGTGCTTTTAAGCTAATAATGTTGAAATTGCGTTTTGTTTACCAAATAAAATACATTATTAGTTGAATAGAAATCTTGTACTGCATAATTCTTGAAACATCTTGGCAAATAACTCCAATGGAATTTCTACCAGTTGAGCATTAATAGTTTGGCAATGTATTCTAGATTAGAACACATAGTTACTATTACAAGAATATCGGATGATTATAAAGAACACAAGCTCTCATCCTAATGCTTGTCAATTCAAACCGTGAATGTTCCAAAGTCAATTTAACTGTAACATTTAACAAATACGATATAACAAACATGATCTCACTGGTACAACTAGAGCCTCAAGGAATTGAATATACTGTACACGATTTGCGTTAAAAGTACTAAAACGAATTACCGTTTAGAGCAGTAACTATGGAGCACAAATTTATTTTCAGTGGTGCTATTAAAATGAAATTTCCAGTCTTTATGTTAGTTAATTATTACATGATGAAACAAGATTAGCGCAATACGATGTCGTTTTGAGCTCGAAATCAATCAGTTTCTCAATACCTCATTGAATAATGTTAGTAATATAAACGCATTGTACACCAATATTCATTTTATTGTAAGGCATTGTTACGGTCAAAATTGTTAGCCATCCACCAACGATTCTCTCAATTTGTCTACAACTTACAAGGATTATATGAAATTTTCGAATTTCTGGTTTAACGTAAGTAAAAAGAAATCTTAATGCTGTAGTTTGTTATTCATGCTTTTAAATTAATAAAGTTAAAATTCCGTTTGTTTGCCAAATACAATGCATTTTTAGTAGTATAGAACTCATGTAAAACATAGTTCATGAAATATATTTGCAAATGACTCAGGTGATATGGCTCGCTTATTGAGCATGGTTAATTTCGCAATGTATTCTAAATTAGAACACACAGGTAATAATACAAGAATATCAGGTGATTATAAAGTTCACAATCTGTGTTCCTTATGCTTGTCAATTCAAACCGTGAATGATCCAAAGCCAGTTTAAGTGTAACATTTTAACAAACATGGTTTAACAAACATGATCTCACTAGTACAACTAAACTCGGAAGGAAATGAACTATACACGATTTGCGTTAAACAGTGAATTACCGTTGAGAGCACCAACTTGGATCACAAATGAATTTTCAGGGGTGCTATTAAAATGAAAACACTGGTGTTTTTTTAGTAAGTTATTATATCATCTGAGAAGATAAGCGCAATACGATTTCGTTTTTAACTCGAAATCAATCAGTTTGTCAATACTTCGTCGAATAACGTTGGTAATATCTGCGCATTGTACAAAAACATTCATTTTATTCTAGGGCATTCTTACGCGCAAAATTGTTAATCACCCAGCAACGATTCTTCCAATTTGTCTATAACTTATAAGGATTATATGAAATTATCGAATTTCTGGTGGAACGTAACTAAAAAGCCATCTTAATGCTGTAGTTTGTTATTTGTGCTTTTAAGCTAATAATGTTGTAATTCCGTTGTGTTTGCCAAATACAATGCATTATTAGTAGGATAGAACTCTTGTACAACATAATTCATGAAATATCTTTGCAAATAACTCGAGTGATATGGCTGCTAACTGAGCATTGATAGTTTGGCAATATATTTTAGATTGGAACACATAGATACTATTGCAAGAATATCAGGTGATTATAAAGAACACAAGCTCTCATCCTAACGCTTGTCAATTCAAACCGTGAATGATCTAATGTCAATTTAACTGTAATATTTAACAAACACCATTTAACAAACATTTTCTCACTGGTACAACTAGACTCGAATGAAAATGAATAAACTGTGCACGATTTGCGTTAAAAGCACCACAGCGAATTACCGTGGAGAGCATCAACTTTGGAGCACAAATGAATTTTCAGTGCTATTAAAATGAAACTTCTAGTCTTTATGTTAGTTAATTATTAAATGATCAAACAAGATTAGCGCAATACGATGTCGTTTTGACCTGGAAATCAATCAGTTTCTCAACACTTCATTGAATAACGTTACTAATATAAACGCATTGTACAAAAATATTCATTTTTTTGAATTGCATTGTTACGGGCAAAATTGTTAATCACCCAGCAACGATTCTTTCAATTTGTCTACAGCTTACAAGGATTATATGAAATTATCGAATTTCTGGTGGAACGTATGTAGAAAGGCAATCTTAATGCTGTAGTTTGTTATTTGTGCTTCTAAGCTTATAATGTTGAAATTGCGTTTTGTTTGCAAAATACAATCCATTACTAGTTGAATAGAAATCTTGTACTGCATAATTCATGAAATATCTTTGCAAATAACTCGAATGAAATTTCTACTATTTGAGCATTGATAGTTTGGGAATGTATTCTAGATTAGAACATATAGATACTATTACAAGGATTTCAGGTTATTATAAAGAACACAAGAAATGTTCCTAATGCTTGTCAATTCAAACCGTGAATGATCCAAAGCCAGTTTAAGTGTAACATTTTACCAAAAATGGTTTAACAAACATGATCTCACTGGTACAACTAGATTCGGAAGGAAATAAATGAATTTTACACGATTTGCGTTAAAAATACTACAGCGAATTACCGTTGAGAGCATCAACTTTGGAGGACAAATTTATTTTTAGTGGTGCTAATAAAATGAAACTTCTAGTCTTTATGTTAGTTAATTATTACATTATCAAAAAAGATAAGCGCAATACGATGTCGTTTTGACCTGGAAATCAATCAGTATCTCAATACTTCATTGAATAACGTTAGTAATATAAACGCATTGTACAACAATCTTCATTTAATTGTATTGCATTGTTACTGTCAAAATTGTTAATCATCCAAGCAACGATTCTATCAATTTGTCTACAACTTATAAGGATTATATGAAATTATCGAATTTGTGGTGGAACGTAAGTAAAAAAGCAATCTTCATGCTGTATTTTGTTATTTGTGCTTTTAAGTTAATAATGTTGAAATTGCGTTTTGTTTACCAAATGCAATGCATTATTAGTTGAATAGAAATTTTGTACCGCATAATTCATGAAATATCTTGGCAAATAACTCGAATGAAATTTCTACTATTTGAGCATTGATAGTTTGGGAATGTATTTTAGATTAGAACACATAGATACTATTACAAGGATTTCAGGTTATTATAAAGAACACAAGCTATTTATTTATTTAAATGGTTATTACATCGTGTGACAGCAATGGCTTTATGAAGATGTTGTTCGTGGTGTTTTCGATATACAGAAAGTATACATTATATAAATTTGGAGTAAAATCTGACATTATATTCAGTTCAAGACAATCGGGTAAAAGTACAGCATATAACATATAATATCTACATATATATGATCACCATGCATATAATAGAAAACCCGCAACTTTTTGTATTTTGAGTAATAATATTTTAAGATTGATTTATACAAAAACAGCAACAACAGAGAAGAAAAAATACTCGGCATTTGATAGAATATTACACCTAATAATGTGTCTGTACACACTGTCAATTTTAAACCAACTACCTTAATTTGCCAAAAGCTTTGGTTATGTTGTTAAACATGAGTGTATTTTCTCCAATGAATATCCCTCACAGTCTATTAGGATTTTTTGGTTGCTAGTTTGAATCTTTTATTATCTAAGTTCTTAACAGACTCCGGTAAAAGGCAAAATAATTTTCTACCCACAATCGAATAACACTTTTGAATTTTATCGAGCCGCGTGAATGGTAATGAGATATCCTTTTTCCTTGTTTGATAAGAGTGGGTATAGGTATTAATATCGCATGGATTAGTTTTCGTAAAAATAAGACATTGATATATAAAAGCACAAGAAAGAGTCATAACTTGTAAAACTTTAAATAAACATCGGCAAGATTCTCTATTTGATATACCCATTATAATCCTAATAGCCTTCTTTTGCCAAATAAAAACCTCCTTAGGTCTATTTGCACTTCCCCCAGAGTAAAAGGCCATAGGTTTTATGGCAGTGTATGAAGGCATGATATGCCAGTTTCAAACATTTCATGGAAACAGATCCTTTTAACCGTCGTAGTATAAAAAGGCTTCCAGATAATTTATTAATATGGACATACCACGTTAATTTACTGTCGAGGTGAACACCAAGTAACTTTACGGATTCACATCCATTCAATTTTACAATATTTTCATTTAAAGTGAAGAGCAAGTTTTCAGTTTTGTCCTCGTTTAATATCAAATTATTTGCCCTGAACCAGGTTGAAGCGAGTTCTAGTAAGTTCTGGGCATCATTTCTCGTGACTTCCAAGTCCTTATTACTTGTAATAATTGTGGTGTCATCTGCGTATAGTATGGGTTTAACATGAAGGCAATCGGGGAAATCGTTCAAATATACTACAAACAGAAAAGAGCCGAGAACAGATCCCTGAGGAACCCCTCTGTTCACGATCAGTGGATTTGAGATTTTATTATCGACTTTAACTACTTGAACCCTGTCAGTGAGATAAGAACGTAATAGGTTGAGTTCGTATCCCGTGACGCCATATAATTTTAGTTTCTCAATGAGCAATGCGTGGGACACGGAATCAAATGCCTTACTTAGATCGACCAATGTAACAGATGTAATATTTTTCTGCTCATAATTCGAATATATCTCACTTACTACTTTCTCCACAGCGTTTATTGTACTGACTCCGGATTTAAATCTATATTGCATCTCATCTAAATATTTACTATTGTTAAAAAATGCATGCAATTGCTCAAGTAAGACATGTTCAAAAACCTTCGAAAGAATTGGGACAAGAGCAATAGGATGAAAATTACCGGGGTCATTTTTCTTCCCTTTCTTATATATCGGTACTACGATTGCTTTCTTTAAGATCTGAGGGAACTGTCCTTCCTTAATAGACCAATTAATTAAGAGACAGAAAGTTGAAAGAATTATGTCCAAAATATTTTTTAGTAAGAAAGAGGACATTCCAAATACATCTTCCGAATAACTAGTTTTCATTCTCTTGACAGCCAATATAACGCTGAAATGGGACACAGAACACAATTTGAATACCGGAAGTTTTTGGCTGCCCATTTTGTCAAAATAGGAAGCATTTACTTTGGAACTATACAATGCGTTGTTTTGTGGAGTTGGGATATTGTTTATAAAGTAATTGTTAAAATCGTCTGGACTAATATCAATAGGATCTTTGTGCTTTGAAGAGGATGACTCGTTTCTAATGACTGACCAAGCAGTTGACATTTTATTATTTGCTTTGTGAATTTTAGAGTCATTGTATTTGATCTTAGCTTTAACAATTTATTTTCTATATTTTTTTTTTACAGACATATATTTGGAAGAGGCTAATTGATTGCCGTTAAGACCTTTTATATACCAATAAAACAGTTGGCTTCTTAAATTCTGTAACTGATCAGTGTACCAGGGGCATTTAAAATTGCCTTTACTCCTCTTAACGTTTGGGGTTGACTTAATTTTTACAGGGCACTTGTTACTGATCCCATTTTGCAATAAATAGGTAAAGAGCTGCCATGCCAAGTCAATATCAGGGCACTCATTTAATCTCGATTCGAAATTTATAGAGTGCAAATAGTTGCGTAAGGCCATTATGTTTTTTGGACTTAAAGCGCGATACTGAGTTATAACCTGATCGATATTTTCGGGAACTATAAGAGTACTTGTTGAATGTCAACCAAATGCCCAAATGATCCGAAATTTTTGGTTCAATTGTACCGCACGATACCTTATCAAGTTCTGTGTTAGTTAAAACATTGTCTAAACATGCATAATTTCTTGTTGGGAGATCATTAAGGTAAACAAGTCCTAGAGAGCTAAGAATGCTTTTTAGGTTTGAATAGGTTGCAGATTTCTTCATTGTATTAATATTTATGTCGCCTATAAAAAATAATTTAAAATTTTGGTAATTTCTCAACAGGTGATATATCGTTTCCAATTGATTGAAGAAAATATTTACATTAGAATTAGGAATACGATAAATAGAAATAATAATTACCTTTAACTTTGGAATTTTAACACCAACTACCTCAAAGATTTTTGGAATACAAATAGATGAAAAATCTATTGTAAGACAATCAAAGTTGAAATCCTTCCTTATAAATAGAGCTACACCTCCATGATTTGATACATCTCTTGAAAAATGTGCTATTAATTTGTAGTTGTTCGGGACATACAGTACAATCTCATTTGTATTTAACCAATGTTCATTTAAACATAGGAGATGCCCAGGTACATCTTTCAAGAGTATGTCTAAAGCACCCAATTTGTTTTTTAAAGATTGCATATTGAAATGCAAAACAGTAAGAATATTATCTGCACTACATTTGTTTTCACTAGAACATCTTAAACCTTTTAAGTGATCACTGACATAATTAAAATTTACCTTTAGATCTTTCGTGATGTTAGAGGTTTTAATCTGCAGACAAGTAGCTGCAGATTTTACTACCCGTTTCTCGAAAGTTTCCATGGTATAGAGATGATCTCCTGTTTTAGATGCGGACAGTCATTTACAATTGACAACATTTGATCACATAATAATTTTTTACCTAGAAAGTTCAAATGGAGTCCATGGCGCGTGTGGAACCTTCTGCCAATATTAGAAATATCTAACACATGCAATTTTTTTAAAAAATTTCTGAAGACGAATGATTTCAGAATTAACTCTACTTATCTCTACGTTGATAGCAGACCACTTGGGCAGGTCGTATCTCCTTGGAATTGTGCATATGATAGTGTTTATAAACGGATATGTAGCTAAGTATTGTTTAATAGTGGACAAGGCATTCTTTGTATCATTACAATAAGTGTCATTTGAGCCTATTAATAAGACTACGAAATCAGTAAGCTTGACCTTGTCAATTCCTGTATCTATACCCCTTAATATCTCCTTCGTTTTTGCACCAGGTTTAATTATCCCAAAAATCCTTTGTATGTTTTTTCCACTAAGCAAGGATATCAAACCTTTGCCATGACTATCGACGAAGATTTTAATAGATATGTTTTGTTTCCCTATTGAAGAAAAATTAAGACTTTTATTTGAAACTTCATCTGATTTTGTTTGAGTTAATTTAAGTTCTGCTTTTGATGTTGTAAAGGATAGCCCTTGTACAGTAGATGTCGCCGTGTCACACTTCTGGTGCCTCTGTTCTTTCAAATTGTCAAGTTTTGTTAATGAATCCCTAATTTTTTAAAGATTTAATATTTTTTCTGAAAGTTCATTGATAACCTTTAAATGATCCTCAATTTCTACCTGATATTGTTTTAGTGCCACATTACATGCTTCATTATCTAGTTTTATTTTTTCTTGAAGCAACTGTATATCCAGCATTAACTTTTTGTTTAATTTTTCAAAATATTTACCTTTATCTTTTACATTTGAGGTATTTTCTATCTCAATAATGTCTATCGTGACTTGAGTGGACTTATTACTTATAGGGTACTCGAAATCTGTTTGAATACATTTGTTAGATGTCATTGTTTCTTTGTAATATGTTAAAGACATTTGAGGTTCGTCTTGGTTAATTGAATCTTTTGATTCAGAAAATTGGACATCCATATCAGAGTACCGAGTAGCTAAAACTGTTTAATTTCATCGAGTTTCCTGATGGAATCATTCAGTGACTCTTCTTGATGTTCCACACGATTCAAATAAAATGATTTATTCAAATTTGAAGCTTATATGGAACCGGCTATGTTCCTAATGCTTGTCAATTCAAACCGTGAATGATCCAAAGCCAGTTTAAGTGTAACATTTTAACAAACATGGTTTAACAAACATGATCTCACTGGTACAACTAGATTCGGAAGGAAATCAATGAATTTTACACGATTTGCGTTAAAAATAACAGCGAATTACCGTTGAGAGCATCAACTTTGGATCACAAATGAATTTTCAGTGGTGCTATTAAAATGAAACGTCTGGTGTTTGTGTTAGTAAACTATTATATCATCTGAGAAGACAAGCGCAATACGTTGTCGTTTTGAGCACGAAATCAATCAGTTTCTCAATGCTTCATCGAATAACGTTAGTAATATAAACGCATTGTACAGCAATATTCATTTTATTGTAGGGCATTGTTACGGGCAAAATTGTTAATCACCCAGCAACGATTCTTTCAATTTGTTTACAACTTATAAGGATTATATGAAAATATGCAATTTCTGGTGGAACGTAAGTAAAAAAGCAATCTTAATGCTGTAGTTTGTTATTTGTTCTTTTAAACTAATAAAGTTAAAATTCCGTTGTGTTTGCCAAATACAATGCATTTTTAGTAAATTAGAACTCTTGTTCGACATAATTCATGAAATATCTTGGCAAATAACTCGAGTGATATGGCTGCTAATTGAGCATTGATAGCTTCGCAATTCATTCTAGATTAGAACACACAGATACTAATACAAGAATATCAGGTGGTTATAAAGAACACAAAATATCATCCTAATGCTTGTCAATTCAAACCGTGAATGATCCAAAGTCAATTTAAGTGTAACATTTAATAAACACGTTTTAACAAGCATTATCTCACTGGTACATCAAGACTCGGTAGGAAATGAATGAACCCTAGATGATTTGCGGTAAAAGTACTACAGCGAATTACCGTTGAGAGCATCAACTTCGAAACACAAATGAATTTTCAGTGATGCTATTAAAATGAAACTTCTGGTGTGTATGTTAGTAAATCATTATATCATCTGAGAAGAGAGGCGCAATACGATGTCGTTTTGAGCTCGAAATCAATCAGTTTTTTAAATACTTCGTAGAATAACGTTAGCAATATAAACGCATTGTACAACAATATTCATTTTATTGTAGGGCATTGATACTGGCAAAAATGTTAATCAACCAGCAAAGATTATTTCAATTTGTCTACAACTTATAAGGATTATCTGAAATTATCGAATTTGTGGTGGAACGTAAGTAAAAAACCAATCTTAATGCTGTAGATTGTTATTTGTGGTTTTAAGATAATGAAGTTAAGATTCCGTTTTGTTTGCCAAATACAATGCATTTTTAGTGAAATAGAACTCTTGTTCGACATAATTCATGAAATATCTTGGCAAATAACTCGAATGATATGGCTACTATTTGAGCATTGATAGTTTCGCCATGTATTCTACATTAGAACACACAAATACTAATACAAAAATATCAGGTGATTATAAAGAACACAAACTCTCATTATAATGCTTGTCAATTCGAACCGTGAATGATCCAAAGTCAACTTAAGTGTAAAATTTAATAAACACGTTTTAACAAGCATGATCTCACTGGTACATCAAGACTCGGTAGGAAATGAATGAACCATACATGATTTGCAGTAAATGAACTACACCGAATTACCGTTGAGAGGATCAACTTCGGAGCACAAATGAGTTTTCAGTGGTGCTATTAAAATGAAACTTGTAGTCTTTGTGTTATTTAATTATTACATGATCAAACAAGATAAACACAATACGATGTCGTTTTGAGCTCGATATCAATCAGTTTCTCAATACTTCATTCAATAACGTTAGTAATATAAACGCATTGTACAACAATATTCATTTTATTGTAGGGCATTATTAGGGGCAAAATTTTAATCACCCAGCAACGATTCTTTCAATTTGTCTACAACTTATAAGGATTATATGAAATTATCGAATTTCTGGTGGAACGTAAGTAAAAAAGCAATCTTGATGCTGTAGTTTGTTATTTCTGGTTTTAAGCTAATAAAGTTAAGATTCTGTTTTGTTTGCCAAATACAATGCATTTTTAGTAGAATAGAACTCTTGTACTACATAATTCATGAAATATCTTTGCAAATAATTCGAATGATATGACTACTATTTGAGCATTGATAGTTTGGCAATGTATTCTACATTAGAACACACAAATACTAATACAATAATATCAGGTGATTATAAAGAACACAAGCTCTCATCCTAATGCTTGTCAATTCAAACCGTGAATGATCCAAAGCCAGTATAACTGTAAAATTTTAACAAACATGATTTAGCAAATATGATCTCACTGGTACAACTAGAGTCGGAAGGAAATGAATGAACTGTACACGATTTGCGTTAAAAATACTACAGCGAATTGCCGTTGAGACCTTCAATTTTGGTAGGGATGTCAACGGTTCGCTCGGCTCGGCTCATGGCTCTATCGGCTCGAGCCATCCTGAGCCGCGGCTCGCACTGAGCCGAGCCGAACCGAGCCGCGGCTCACAGCGAGCTGAGCCGAACCGAGCCGCGGCTCAAAGCGAGCCGAGCCAAACCGAGCGTCGGCTCACCGTGAGCCGAGCCGAACCCAACGCGGCTCGCACCGAGCCGAGCCGAGCCGGGGCTCACAGCGAGCTGAGCCGAACCGAGCCGCGGCTCACAATGAGCCAAGCCCTGACTCACACCTAGCTGAACCGAAACGAGCCGAGCCACGGCTCACACCGAGCCGAGCTCATATGAACCGCGTTTCGAACCGAGCCGAGACGAACGGAGCCATGGCTCAAACCGAAACGAGCTGCTGCTCATACCGAAGTCCGAACTAAGTCGCGAGTCACAGGGGTTGTATTTGGGCTCGAAGAGGATTTTTATAAGACTCTGTATATATATATATATATATATATATATATTTATATATAAATTTGGCGTCCTTTCAAAACACGAACATTTGGCATTCGTTTTGAAGTTGATTTTTCTCCGCAGCAACGAGACTTAGCTGCATTCTGTTAAGAGTATATAATGGTTATCGGTGCTGTACTTTACGAAATCAACGAATATACTCCAATTAAATACATAATATTTTTTTCTGTTTAGTTTCCTATCAATTTGACTTCCGTTCCAATTACTATCTTTTTGGTGCACATGAATATACGTTCAATACTACCATCCATTTGGTGTCACACGCGTATATTTCTGTTCATTTTTACTTCATTTTGACGTCCGGCGCTGTTGCCATTTTTTGCAACTTTCTACATTATATGAACTTATTGTCTTCAACTGTGTGCTTGTTTGTTGCACGATGTTCAGAGTCAAACACCATTCCTTGGGACACGCTATGAATATAGCTTCCCCTTGACTTACAATTACAGGTTAATTATCGCACTTTGAAGTCTGCAAAGACAAAAGTTATGCCGAACGAAATAGCTAACCTTTATTCAAATCTTTTTTCTATTTTCTTTCATATTCCGGTATCCTAAAATAATTAATGATGTTTGGTTTTTATTATTCAAGTTACTGGGAATTTCCAGGCAGATAAGATATCTAGCTTTTTCCACGAATGTTTCTGAAAATTTTGCAGTGTTGAAATAGCATATTTTCTGAAGTTACACTGAGAGTAATCAACCAATGCCTCTGTCGCAGGGATTCCGCCAGGGTTTTCAGTTTAGGGGGTGCAAAACCATAATTGGGATGGTGTAAGTGGAGTTTAGAAGGGATTCTATAGATTTTTGACCGTAAAATTTTCGTGTTTGATTGTTCTCGAGGATCACGTTCAGTCCGTGGTCTGGCTGAAGCGTCAGACGAAAAACCAAAAATCAGTTCCCATATACCCGGTTCGTTATATCTAATAAAGCTCTTTACTATCTGAATTAAAATGAAAATTCGAAAATCTTATAACAAAGTGCTCAACTTCAATACGAAAGAAAGGATCATTCACTGAAATAGCATTTTCCAGAGTTTTAATCATTTTGAAAGTATATTCTTTTAAGGAGGATATAGATCATGCTGTCATATGAATGCAGTATCAAAGAGGAGTTTGTCCGCGGTAAATTTGCCCAGGGTCAATTTGTCTAAATTAAGATTTTACCAAATATTGTATTTGCATGAACTTTGTACACATATAGTCATTATGAAGGCTTCCACAGGTTCAGCTATTACAGAATTTAACTATGTTTGTACAACGTTAAAAAAAATTCACTAAAGCATATTGTGTTCTAACTAATTAGAACAAAGTTTCTTCTGTTACTAGAAAATAAACTTAGGAAATAACAGAAAATAATGTTAGTCTATGCAGAGGAGTTACTAAGCTTTTCCAAATGTTATTCTCTTTCTGTCCGGCTCACCTTCCGCCGCGCTACTGATTTATTGAATATTTTTTTTGTACGTCTTGGTTCTCGATCTCGACAGGCATGGTTCAAGAAGCTTCTATACCTACAGTGAGAAAAAAATATTTAGACAGTTTCAGCAATGAGGAAAAAAAGACTGTATCACACGCAAAACATGGCCCATTTCGAAATCTCTTGCCCTTTTGTGATAATTTGGATACCTTAAATAGAATGCTATAAAAATAATAACTACAACTCGATATACCTGTAAGGTAACAGGTAAGGAAAAATTGACAACTACGTACATTCATCGTAAGAAAAAATGTATTTGGACTGCCGTATTTGGACCATACTACTCTCGACAGAAATATTTTAGGTATCCTTTTGTGTACAAGAGCACTCTGTGTGGTGTATTGAAGCAATTCACACCGTGTTAGGCACAAGGAAGCAGCTTGGGAAACAAATTGAGTTGAATAAACATTGGAACTACTCACTTTACTTTCAAATTACGTGCGGAAGGTAAAAGGTACTGAAACATGGCACAGCTTGTTGGAAAGCCATGCTCTACCGTTGGATACATCATAAAGAAACATAAAACAGAACAATTGGATTCCTTCTGGTCAACTAAGGAAACTAACTGCCCGGAATGAAAGCTACATTCTTCATTCTGTGAACGAAACTGAAAGAATTAGTACTAAATATCTGGCTACTTCATTTGCCTAGGTTATGCAAGTTAATGTTACAGATGTATCGATGTGAACAACAACAAATGGGATTCAGACGAAGTGTAGCCAGAAACAAAACATACATATCGGAAGAAAGTAGAAAGAAGTTCTAATTTTCCAAGAAATATCAATATGAGTGCCTGGAATTTTGGAAGAAGTTGTGTTTATTTTATTTTCATTTTTTTTATGAGACGAAAATAAACTTGTATTGTAGTGATGGATATCAGGATGTGTGGCGAAAGAAGAATGAAGCTTTCAGAAAGCAGAACATTGCTTCAACTGGTAAAAATGTTGGAGGGTCTGTTACGATTTGAGGTTGTGTAATTACTATTGGAGTGACCAGTATTCATACCTTGGATACACATCTAAATCCCAATTTTTTCACTGAATTTTGGATTGTTTGTGGTGTAACTTTAACTTACATATCCTAGACGAATTAAGTAGTCAAACCTTTAGCACTAATTCTTTGAGTTTTGTTAACAGAATGAAGAACGTAGTTTTCATTCCGGGCAGTTAGTTTTCTTGGTTGGCTAGAACGAATTAGATTCCGCAATAATTGCTCTGTTTTATGTTTCCTTATGATGTATCCAACGGTAAAGCGTGCCTGACGCGGTGTGGATTGCTTGAATGCAATACGTGGACTGCTCTTGTACACAAAAGGATACCTAGAACATTTCTTTCGAGAGTAGTCTGAGGTAGTCCAAAAACATTTTTTTACGATGAATGCACGTAGTCGTCACTCTTTCATTGCCTGTTACTTTACAGGTGTATTGAGTGATAGTTAGTTCTACAGTATTCTATCAAAGGCATTCAAATTTTCATAAAAGTGCAAGAGATTTGGAAATGGTCCTTGTCTTACTTGTGATACAGTCTCTTTGTTGAACTTGTCCAAATACATTGTTACCCGCTGTATATTTTTTCCCTATCTATAGGTTGTAATAGAAACTAAAAAACACGGTATTAATGGTAAATAATAATTGCATCAAACAGCAGTTTCAAGGATATATTTCCCAGCACAAGTGTACTACTTTTCTGTGAGTTCTTCATGTCGCTTATTTTTCTTGTATATTTTACTTTTTCTTAAATTATGCTTTTATATGATAAAATCACGATCAATGATCTTTAAACGACAGAAAATGACATTTCCATTTTTTCTTTTATTCTTGCTTTTCTTTTTATTTTACTAAATAATCTTTATCGATTTTATGCATGAAACTCCAGAAGCAACAAAAGCAATGCAAGGGGAGAGGTATTATAGGTGATGTAATTTATATAAGTACTTTAGCACATGAGTTTCAGGGAGGAATATATCAATGAAATAGATTTGCCAAAGGGAGATGAGCTTAGTAGAAGGGTAAAACGAATGGCATGTACTGTAGAAATAGGAGAACCGACTTGACCTTATCTTTTGCCCCCCTTCCATTAGGGGAGCCTACTTCAACCTTAGGGAGCAAGGCTCCCAAAGCCCTTCCGGGATCGGCGTCCTTGATTGCAGGAACAAAAGAAAGTTGTCGGAGGGCAAGGAGGCTTTTCCCTTATACTTAATGAAAATTTGCTAATAGTTGATGATAAGCATTTCTCTACGAGAAAGACGAAATATATAGCGAACAATTGTGCACAGGAAAGCTTTCTAGGTAGCAGGGAGCGGGCGTTAGCCCCGACTATACTTACTTCTAAATTCAATAATAGTTTAAATTAAGCGATTTTCTGTGAGAAAGGACGAAATATATTAGCAAACAATATGGTGTATACAAGCAGAGGAATCTTTCTTCAGGTGCGAGGCCAGGGCGATTGCCCTCCGACTACTTACATGAAATTTCCCTAACAGTTAAATATAAGCGCTTCTATAAGGAGAGAAGCGAAATATAATAATTAACTCTTAACGTTCCCCAGAAACTCCGTTATAAGTGTTGCCAGCACATGTCAAAATATGTCTTACGAAAAATGAGGTGACGTTCCAAAGGTCTTAGTGCAAAGATTCGTGATTAATCTAGCAGTTCAGTGTTGCCAGCGCATTAAAAACTATATATTATTCAAATTTCTTCCATTCAGCTACACCTAGCTGCGCCCAACTTGGCATAAACATTATTCGACAGAAGTACTGTGGATTTTCTCGAACCTAAGCACTGCACTTATCAGTGTTGCCAACATATTTTAGAAAAAAATATGCTTGAAAAATATGCTTGCGTGGCTTAAATTCTATTAAGTAGTGATGCCAACGAGACGAGATTTAGGCTG
>JAGDQP010019382.1:1192-34961 GCA_022664845.1 Lepisma saccharinum
ACACACACACACACACACACACACACACACACACACACACACACACATACATACACACACATATATATATATATGAAGCAGTGATTGTGATAATTATCCCTGAGAAACTTTTTGATTTATCTGTAGCTATATCGCTAAAGATCCTAAAACTGAGAACATGCATGTAAACATATCTCTTGATTCCTCTTCGTCGTGTTTCCCTTCTACGCTGTGTTTTTCATACACACAAGCCATGTATCATAACATGCAAGCATACAACCATAAATATACCATAATAAGTATAACTTAAAAAAAAAATACTTGTTCAAATTCGACTATACGATACAACAGAGAGATAGATCAAATAAATTCCTCCAAAAGTGAAATAGTTTTCAAAACTTTAAGAAACGTTAGGTAAGCTCGTAAAAAAGTTAATTTCGGAAGGTAAATCACTTTTACGACTGTAAGAGCAATCCAAGACTTTTAACCCGTCTAGACCTTGATTTCTCTCTTTTCGTGGAGAAAAAAAATGAAGAAATTGTTGACTCTGGTCAGGATTCAGGACACATCCCTAGCAATCATTCAGTGCGACTAATGACAACCAGACACGGTGACTAACACCCTGAATTGTTGTTACCTGGTCCTCCCAAATACGTACTAAGTACTGAGCTTCTGTAGTCGGGTGGATACAGTCGCGTACTTCTGAAAATTTAATGCAACAGAAAAGAGTTTAGCTGTTGCCTAATCTATGAAACAAGCGACAACATTAACTTTAAATGGACCTAAATAACAATACTGTAATTCAGAAACGACTGCAATTTAGAATTTTGGATTTATTTTAAGACTTTTCGGCATCTTAGGCTCAAGTCGGGATAGGGTGGGGGAAGATGATAGAAGGTAGACGACCAGGGCATATTTTATAGGTACCATCTGCCTGGTGTGACTGAGAAAAATCCTCAGTCAGGATGGTCGGCCGCTGAGATCGATCCCATGACCTCCCAAATTTTAAGCCAACACCTTACTACTGAGCCACGACCACTCGGTAACTGTAATTGAGAGATCATAATTATATCCAGGTGAATAAGCAAAAACTGCACTGAAATTACTGAAACGGAGAATGCGTTGGCGAGGAAATTTGGAATTGGGTGGGCCACGTATTTTCCAGATCACGTGAGAAGAGGACGGAATTTTAATTTTACTTATGGCCTTTAGGCATCTATGGGCCAGGCCATGATAGGGGAGGGGAAAAGATTGGGGAAAGTGTCGGTCAGGGTCTATGTTGAAGGTGTCATTCCGGTATTTGCCTGGTGTGACGGAGGAGAAATCCTGGAAAAACATCAGTCAGGATGGTCGGTCGGTCGGACGACTCAAAATGCTACGTTTTATGTTCCTATAGCAGTAAATGCTACTAAAAGTCGTGGGAAATAACAAAAACGGGGCCTAGTGTGGAATTTAAGATGTGCTGATGGAGGGCACAAAACCTATGTTTAAGAATCGAAATTAGTTAGTCCTTGTTTCTATAGCACGCAATGTTTTTTTAGTTATCTGGTTTTCATTGTTTTTCTGGCCAATAGAGTGACTATTCTGAGCAAAGTCAAGGGGTGATGTGAGCCAAAGAACACATTATAGAAGCTACTAGGTGTTATTTCACTCACATCACCGCATTATTGTGATTACATTTTATACGCATCGAAAATTATATGTATATAAGTTTCATAAGAACAGCTTTTCTAATATTACAAGGCTAACAGAAATAGTAGTAACTTCGAACAACTCACTTTTCTGCTTGAGAAACAAAAATCACTAAGTTATTTCCCTGCTGTGTTTACGTCTCGTGTGTTCGAGGCGATTGCTGTAATCGAAGGATATTCGATTTGGAATGATCGTAGGATGTTTAACTTCGAAACCCAGTACCACATAGTACGTTCAGGTGGTAGAAGATCGTAAGCAGTCGCAAACGAGGTTTCTTCCCTTCGATATATTACATCATACATCAGAAAAGGAACATGGGCGCGGCCGTACTCAACTGTGGAGTAAGTCGGTGGGTCTGTTTTTTTTAAAAAAAATCGTTATTGGGATTGGGTTTAATCACATAGTACGCATTAAATTTCAAATTACGTGATTTCCGTGGTTATCCTAGTTTTTACAGTGCCGATTTTCATGCAAAATGATGTGGCGATGTCTGTGAATAAAAACACATAGTTACCTTGTATTATACATTGTGCTTTCTGATTCGTATCACGCCCTGATTTTGTTTCAAAATTGTCACTCTAATGACCAGAAAAACAATGAAAACCAGGTAACTAAAAAGCATTGCGCACTATAGAAACAAGGACTACTTTCGCGTCTTCAACATGGATTGTATGCACTTGATCAGCACATCTTAAATTCCACATTAGGGCATGTTTTTTGTTATTTCCCACGGCTTTTAGTAGCTTTTATGGCTATCGGAACATAAAACGTAGCATTTTAATTCGTTTTCAGTGTTCTATGTCACAAGAAGCTAAACTGAAGTATTACCCTGAAACCTAACTGAATTTTGTTTCTTTGCATGTGCCACGAATGTTTTTCGCCGTAAGCTAATCTTCAGCAGCTACAATTCTTTTAGTACAGCCATCTCTTGTGAATCTGATGAACTAACTACAAATAGAGCTTGGAAAGGGAAGTAGGTCAAATGATTCCCTGATCTGATGACTACCGTATCGGATCAGTGTGCGAAGAAAACTCTGTTGATTCCCATTCTGTTTAACGATTTTAATTTTCTTTTAAGAAATACATTAGTTACTGTCAAAGCTATTTCAACTTTTGATTCTTGTAAATGAGACTGCTGGACTTAACCTGAAATAAACCTTTAGGGTTTGACTTGCTAAGCTTGCATGAAGTTGTCCCATTTGTCAAAAGAAGTTTGATTCACTTTTGAGTCAAGTCAAAGTTGGTATTTTGGTATAACACAGCTGAAGAACGTCTCAAATATATTACAATGTTGACAACTTAAAACTATTTTTTAAAGAAAAACAAAAAAATATGAATGATTGGAAAACTTTTAAATTTTTATTTATGGCCTTTAGGCATCTATGGTTCAGGCCGGGATAGGGGAAGGAAAAGGATTCCGGAAGGTGTCGCCCAGGGCCTATATTGAAGGTGCCATCCCGGCATATTTGCCTGGTGTGACTGAAGAAAATTTCTGGAAAAACATCAGTCAGGATGGTCGGCCGCTGGGATCAGGAAAACTTTTAAAGAATGTTATTGTCTCAGAAATTATCAAAAAATAACTACATTTCGGTGAGCGCGAATCTTCATTCAGTCTGTACCTTTATCTATATCTAACTGGACCACCATTTTGTTTTCCTCATAGTTAATTAGTCGGAGCAATAGTTGACTAAAAGTAATAAATAAACTCAATTCAACTATAGTTTGAAATAACCAACTAACTCAGTATGAAAAACGTAGAACATGAACTTTTACTATGAAGATCTCAAGGTACTCTTATGGATTCTTCCTCATGACGTAATAACATTTATTAAGATGCCTGCCTGGAGGTACCCATTCTTTCGCACATGGGTGAGGCGAAGCTTAATATTTTATATAGGTCTTGGCCAAGTGTAGAATGCTACACTAGCAAAACCCATTAGCAGCTTTGCAGCAGAAATAAAAATCAGGTAGACGGCAAAACGTATTTGATATATTTCGTATCAGTATAAAACCAAAACGGTTATAAAAGTAATATCTGCAAGTCACCAACATTGACTTTTTACGTGCCTTTATACAACATACAGTTAGTGTTCAAATCTTTGTAACATAATTATTCACTGCAAAGAGTAATAAGATACCTTCAGTAACCAGTATTATAAACAAATTATTAGGATTGATTTAGTTGACCTATTTCATTTATGAAATAATGTTTCGTAATTTGAAGTTGTTCATGATTTTACGGTGCATTTTTGTCTGCCATCTGTTTGTCAAGATTTGCATTTAATCATAGTTGCTCTCTTCAAATAAAACACTACTCAAGCTTAGTGTGCAGCTTTTCGACCCAAAACTAACATGCAGTATAAAAACCATATAAAATGCATACGAACATTAATTCATCGCATTAAACCTAACGTGCATTAACTAAAACATATATCAATAAGCTAAATATTCACAAAACAGCAGGTAACATAGTATTTTATATTGCATTAGATAGTAAACATACATTGCCTATCACTCAAAACAATTATTGGTGTTTATTGCCACCCCAAAAGGAGTAATAGAACACCTCTACCTCTACACCAATTCCAGTGCTGGGTAACACCAATTCTAGTGTTAGTTAACACAATGCGGGGTGTCCAACACCGTTTCTGGTGTTGACAAACACCTCTACTGGTATTCAGAAACACCGTTAGGAGTGTTAAAGTGCACCGCTAGAAGTGTTAGGAAACACCTTCAATGGTGTTAATCAACACTCCTAACGGTGTTTCTGAATACCGGTAGAGGTGTTTGTCAACACCAGAAACGGTGTTGGACACCCCGCATTGTGTTAACTAACACTAGAATTGGTGTTACCCAGCACTGGAATTGGTGTAGAGGTAGAGGTGTTCTATTACTCCTTTTGGGGTGGCAATAAACACCAATAATTTTTTTCAGTGTACTTTTAGTGCACAAATTGATTATTTCGTGTATGTATACAAACTATGCTTGTATTAGTAACTTTAAACAGTATCAAACATATTATAGTAAAGTATATGCAATGATCTATTAGTCCATGCCTCAATCTAACATGAACAAACCTAACTTATTCCGAACATCAATCTAGGTTCAAGAAGGGCGTAAGTCATAGTGCTGTTACCGTCCATAAAATTCATTTTATCTTATCAATCTAGGCTAACCATGCACGCAAAACTTAACGTGATCTAACCTAACGAAATCAAACTCATCGTAGCCAAAGCTATAAGCTCAACGTATCTGGAGCTTGCTATATCAAGTTAGTGCGACATTATTGTGTTTTCCCTTTTATTGATTAGTTTTAAATATCTCTTTCGGTTCTAATTATGTTGAAATAAATAGAAGATAAAGGCGGTGGCAGAGGAGGGGAGGGGGAAGAGCGAGGGAAGAAGTGAATGAGAAAATAAACGAAACTTAATCTATGTTAATTTTATTCAAATGTTAAAATCTCAGTTTCTTTTTGTTTACAAAAGTTTCTCATTGCAAGAAGATGAAAAATATTCAAACAGAGTTTTCTAGAACAAAAAGGAAGAGGAAAAAAGGACTACCATTTCTCCATTTCATGTACTCTTTCCAAAACTATTTCATAGTTTCCAATTCTTGATGCAGCTGCTCACACAGATACATCTCTGGCTACTTTTGTTTCTTCCTTTTTCTTATTGTTGTTATTATTATTATTATTATTCCAATGAAAACATATAAATGCAGAAATGTCATTTGCTTAAAACATGTACACAAAGAGCATGATAAATGAAGAAATAGCCAAACGAAAATAATAAAAATGCATCAAGTTTCGTTCTTGATTCTATTTCTTTTTTTTTTTTGTTAGTTATTTATTTCTTGTTTTACTTTTCATCTTCAGCTTATTTTTTGTTTCTTCTTTCTCTTGTATCTTTGTTGTCTATCTTGTATGTATTTTTTTTTCGGTAAAGAACAAAAAGTAAACGGTGTCGTCACATGAGATACGGAATAAGTATTTCAATTACGTAGTAGATTATTGCTTAGCATACGATATTCTTTACAAATGAAGATAATTAAAACTTTGTAGCATAAATATATTTCAGTTCATTTTAATGTTAGTGTAAACCAAGGACATTTTAATAGAGCATAATATGCTTTTAGCTATCTCATGCGCAGCGAAAGAGTGAAAAAAAAATGAGCACCGGCCAAGTCGACGCACCTGATTCGTTAGCAGACAACTAAAGACCCTGCTGCCATCTTTGTAAGCCGCTGAAAACAATATTTTTGATAGGAGTAAGTCGAGCTAACTGGGCGTGACTAAACTGTGACGTTTGACTTCATGTTCTTGGCGAATCGCATATCCTCAATTAGGATATCCTTGGTGTAAACTACGGTAATGCTTTCTAAAAACTAGATGGCTCGAATGTATTTTTTTTTCGTTGCACGAAGTTGCAACGCTACTTCTATATATTGAAGCCTAGAGAGTTGAAACTTTCAGAAAAGATAATTCACAGGCATTTCAAGAGTTCGTGCTAGTTTTAGGTCCCTTGACAGCGAAGCTATAACTAATGGAACCTTAAATACCGCTGAGGATGTCCGTCCGTGTCCAGAAATTAAATCCCAGGAACTACAAGGTGTAAGAGATGCTTGAGCTGTCGTTAGAAAGGACTTGACTAGGAACCGTCTTGATTGGTGCAATAGTTCAGTGTTGCAAACCCATTTAACAAAATAATTGTTCATGTTGCTTCCATTCAGTTAGACCAAGCTGCGCCAAACTTGGCATAAACATTATTGGACACTATGGAAAAGTACTATGAGTTTTTTCGTACCTAAGCAGTGGAGTTGTCAGTGTTGAAAGTCTATTTTATAAAAATTAATGCTTGGGTGGCTACAATGCTATCAAGGGACCGGAGCCTTTGCGGTTGTTAGTAGAGATAGGCTCTAACTTGTTTGTTTTTTCGTTTTTCTTCATTGTTGAAATCACTTTATTGTTGTAGTGAATATGCAAACTTATAATAATCAAACGATTTCAACAATCAATAAGATAAAATATAAAAAATCGTCACGGTTATGAATTGGTTATGAACTTTCTTCCCTGAAAGTTTGAACTCTCTAGGCTTGAATTTGTAGGAGCAGCATTCAAATTTCGTGCAACGAAAAGATACATGAGAGATATACGGAGGTAGTGCTGCCATCTTTTGTTGGAGATCGTTAGTTTACACTAGCCATTATGATAAACTCGAAACGCAATGACATGACGTAGGCTATTTACCCCGAAACTAGACGTTTTAATTCAAAAATATTAGACGGTAAAGATAAAATACGAATGTTTTAGATAATTTATCTCAGATATTATTTCGTAAAGATAATTTTGTTTATACTTACATCTATAAACGCAAGTAAATTATTTTGAATTTAAATAAAATATTCTTACAAATAAATTATATCACATATTTCTTAATATTTCATGTTATGTTACATATTTGAATATGTTCCCTACATATTTATTTACGTATATATTTTGAAGTTTCATCTTACATATAAATTAGGATCCAATTAATGACTATTCTACCAAATGGGACCATGTATTTTAAGAATTAACTGAATTCCATTTTTTTTTTAAATAATTTTGCGTTGTTTGTGGTGTAACATTAACTTGGATGTCCTGGGCGAGTGAAGTAGTCACATCTTGATCACTAATTCTTTGAGATTTGTTCACAAAATGAGGAATGTATGTTTCATTCCAGGCAGCTAGTTTCCTTAGTTGGCCAGAACGGACCCCCAAGAATTGTTCTGTTTTATGTTTCTTTATGATGTATCCAACAGTAGAGCATGGCTTTCCAACAAGCTTGGTTAGGTCTCAGTACCTTTTACCTTCCGCACGTAATTTGAAATTAAAGTGAGTTTTTCCGAAGTTGTTCCACTCGCTTTGTTCCCCATGCTGCTTCTTTATGCCTGACACGGTGTAGATTGTTACCATACACTATGCAGACTACTGTTGTACACAAAAGGATACCTAGAACATTTCTTCGAGAGTAGTATGGGGTTGTCCAAATACTTTTTTTTTTCTTGCGATCAATTTACGTAGTCGTCACTCTTTCGTTGTCTGTCATTTTACGTGTGATACAGTCTGTTTTTCCTCTTTGTTGAACTTGTCCAAATACTTTTTTACCCACTGTATAATTATACATAAACGTTGCTGAATAAATCTTGAGGCGAGGTATGCAATCTTCTCTTTGCATGGCACAAAATAGATCTTGTTTTACGATATTCCACAATTTACTGAACTGCGTAAAGTTGTTAAAAAATTTGAAAGTGGTAGTTTTACATAGAGGAGGACCCTTACTCCGGCCGGTACTTTCAATTAGGTCCCATTACAGTACAAGTCAACAAGAAAGTAATAAACAAATCTCATTGTAGATGCACAGTACAGAAATAAAAACTAAACCACCAATTAGTACCTGACAACGCCTTGTCCTAAATGTTCCAAATATGCACAGAGGATATTAAGGTAAAAAACATTCTCCCTTACTTCACGGTGTCGTTTAAACGTATCTACTATTTAACTCCAGTCATCATCTCTAGCAGTTAAGTAAGTCAATTTTAATGCGCTGGAAAATAACTTTATGACTGAACTTTACGACAAATCAGCTTTCTGTGTTAAGAATAGGTGTGGGAGAGAGAGAGCGAGAGAGATTGCATGATTCCTTACAATATTCGACTTAATAGCGTGGCAGAGCGTTTTGACTGCGTCTATGAAACCAACGAACAGTGCGTGTTTAATACCTACCTACTAGGCGAGTAAGAAGAAGAAGAAGACGAAAAGAAAACGAATCAATGCACCATCTTAGCTTTGTGAACTCCCGCAAAAGAGGAGTGTCTTGGTATCGATCCAAGAGCCCCCCCTCTCCAGGGTAGAATTAAATACTATTGAGAAGATTCAGTTTTCCAAACCAGACATATATACATAGTACAGAAACACACAATACACCATCCAGGCATCCACACCCACACACACACTCATTTAGCCACATAGAATAATAGCTTTACCTACAAGGATGTACCTCTTTCCGAGCTCCTTACAAGATAATAAGATTACATTCTTCCTTCTTTGTGAGGCTGTTTTATTACACAATGAGACTACTGAAGAGGGATCCCCCGTTGCGTGCGTTTTCTTATTACATGTTAATTAGTAGAGATAATGTAGCACAGCAAAAGCAAATACAATAACAAACATGAGAAAGGAACAACTACAGTATAGGGAAAACTTACCTGAAATCTTCATTAAAGATGCAACACAAAAGAGGGATTTTGTCCTTATTTTCCTGTACCTGATAACCACCTACAACCTGATACTTTCAGATTTTGAACCTGACAACAATACATTCCGATCTAGTTTACTACAAAGTTTCCGTCTTTTGAAAGATTTATTTTTATAAAATTCGAAATTATATTTAGCTTTTGATTAGGCGGATACAATGATGAAATGAGTTGTTTGGGTTGCTTACAAGATGGCGCAAGTACTTTCAGTATTTCATTACCAAGTTTTTTCTTGTTTGCAATTTTCTTGGACTATGACAAATATTCTTACAAAGTGTGTCCTGCGACAATTTATTAGGTCGTCCACTGCTTAACTCAGCGATAAAAAATACAAGGTTCAATCAATTATTTTTTCTTCACGTACGAAGGAGTCAAGTTTAGGTTTTAATATTTATTCGATATGTTGTCTCATTACGCGGAAAGATCGTTTATTTCGTTGAAACTTGTTCAGTCTATACCAAGAAAATATACGAATTTAGTGTGAATATTAATGTATTTTCTTGTAAGAACGCAGCTGTTTAGATTTACTCTCGAAGCTTAAAAACACGAAACAAAAGTTTCTAGTCCTTAGTTCGATTTGGTTTGGGTTTCCTGAACCCCGAGGAAAGTTATCACTGTCAGCAGATATGTTTTGTGTAACATATCCAATGTACTACACAGATTTGCATCGTGTAAGATTAAATTGGAAGCAACACAGAACACTAAAGTGATTGCAAATGAAAAGAAATAGCATATAACCACTGAATTCAAATGACTTCAGCACAATATATTAGTAGGTGTGACATCTCTCGTCATAAAAATCTATACACTAGATATAAAAATCTATACACTAGATATAAAAATCTATACACTAGATATAAAAATCTATATACACTAGATATAAAAATCTATACACTAGATATAAAATCTATATACACTAGATACAAAAATCTATACACTAGATATAAAAATCTATACACTAGATATAAAATCTATATACACTAGATATAAAAATCTATATACACTAGATATAAAAATCTATACACTAGATATAAAAATCTATACACTAGATATAAAATCTATATACACTAGATATAAAAATCTATACACACTAGGTATAAAAATCTATACTCTAGATATAAAAATCTATACACTAGATATAAAATCTATACACTAGATATAAAATCTATATACGCTAGATATAAAAATGAAAGATTGTATATCCATCTGTCTGTTTGTCACTTATACGAATCTACATGCAGCCATCAATTTGCACCAAATTTTGCACACATGTGCATTAGGTACTGGCGCAGATCGTAGAGGTAGTTCGGATAACCGTAGTTATCAGTGTTCGCCAAAAAATTAAAATTTTCCATACCGTTGTATCTACCAGCACCAAACTTGGTATAAAGATTATATTGTCACTATGTAATGCAATTGAATACACATTTTAATTGTTTTCGGATTTGTAGCGTGGCAACCGTTACTAAGTAACACTATCTTGTTATATGTATTATGAACAAGATATGCTCTGTTACGTTAATAGCATGCATGTATTCACACTATACATTTGAGAATCCATATTTCTCCAAATAACGGAACCTTGAAACAATTTGGTAATAGTAAGATTACATCAAATATTTTAATGTTTCTGTTCAGTGACTTAATTTTAAAAAAAATACATGACAACCACTCCCCCACCACCACTGAAAGAAAAAAAGATGGAAACACCCACCATTTAACACAAGCACGTGCAATAATAATATTGTAATAAGTTCCACCACGATCACAGATTGCCAGTGCATGAATTGTTGAGGTAACAATGGGAGATGCCGTAGTGAAACATCGATCGCTATTGTTGATGATGTACCATTAATTGAAGTAGCCTTGTAGCACTCCTACCCTTGAATGGTGGTGGCTAGTTGCACTGCTCTTTGCAGGTGAGATAGGGAAATTAAATTCCCCTAGCTGCTCTTTATTCTTTATTTTCTCCCCTGCTTTGTTTAAGAAATGGAATATGAGAGAGCATGTGTGCTTTTACCTAATGTTTCTCAACCGTTTGAAGATCGCGGCACGGCAAAATCTTGTTGAACAGGCTTAGTTGATGAAATAATGTTCTCACTAGACGAAAGTTAAGACATAGTGCTATTCTGTTCATAGATCTATCTTTTGTGTGTTTTAGATAAAAATGTACCAGACAATTTGATGCAATGTTGTTGTTCGTTTCAAACGGACAGTGTTGCCAACTAAGAACAATCTCAGTAAAACAATGGATTAATTTCTACCGGATTTTCTGAATTATATAGAAAAGCAAGATCGATTTCCTATTTCGTATCTCCTCAGTAAATGTAAACTTCAAATAGTTTGATAAGCAATATAAGCAGGAATTGAGGTTGCGGCGGCTCAAGTGCTTGGGGTCCTCGGTTCAATCCCAACGTGTGCATGAAGGTTTTTTCGGGTTTCTTCCGTTTCCTTCCACTTTCTTCACTCCACCAATTCTCCCATCATCACTCATTCGCTCTGAACAAAAGTTGTTGAAAAAGTCGTTAAATCAAATTCAAAATAAGCAGGGATTGATTTGATATCAGAGAGTCTGATTGATTGATTGGATATAATATGAGTTTCTTAGTCATAACTACGCCCTAGATGAATAAAACTATATTTATCTAACATGCCAGGCGGGGATTCTGCCAGGATTTTCAGTTAAAGGGGATGTAAAGACTAAATTCGGAGGGTGTAAAAAATAATTTTGCAGGATTTAAATGGATTTATTTACCGTAAAAAAATAATATTGAAGGGGGTGCTCCTGGATTTGGGAGAGAGATTCCCCGCCATGATGTGTCTGGCAGGATCACTGATGCCAGGGGTTTCAGTCTTTCTTTCACACTCATTACAAGAACCTACGAAGCCGAATCATCGTAGAAAGTTCATGTCGATAAGTGATAAGTTGGGGTAGTAGAATTTGCAGTAGTTTTTTGAATAAACAAATTTCGTGAGTGAAAATGTTAAAAAAAATCCTGAGTACTAGCGTAAATTTGTTGAGTAGCTATCAGTAATAAATAAGTGTTCCAATGATGTTTTTAAACATAAACCTTGCACGAGTACCGCCTAACGCATATAATGAATGTCCTTGTGATGAGGTAGTTCGTATTTTCTCACTAGATGGCAAACAATGTTCGCAAATTTACTGCCATTTATGAAGATTCAGTGTACTACACTCGAATATTTTCCGTGCTGCACGAGTCCGATGATAGATTTTTTTGACGACGAATTATATTTTTTCCGATTGTTTTGGCATTATTTTCGTGAAAGAATACATGAAAATGGCGTATTGTTTTAAGTAGAGCTCAAAATTCATGAATGGAAGCAAAAAGGTCAAAATTTCGCGAGTTAAAAATTACATTTTCACAAAATCATAATCATGTATTTACTCCATGCGATTTCTTAAGCGTTAAAATTTTTCGCGAATTCGCGAAATTCTCCTGTCTCTAATGATAAGAAAGTGACTTACACCACTTTATACCATCCAAGCCTTCAAATATGCTTCGTAACTTTGTGATCTAGAGATTTTCTAGAAGGATTTTTAATTGATTGTAATTTTTAACATTTGTTGCTAACTGTTTGTAAGTTGTTTCCCATGTTCTCGTTTTGCCAAAGCTGGATAAACGCTACAAACACACACGCATACTAAATATAAATATTTTAGACAGAATTTATAGATCGTTTTCGCAGCTGCTTTTGCTGGCCGTTATTGTCAAGAGTCCGTTGATGGCGAGATACTGCAAACCGTTGAAATGCGGGTACATTAATAAGATTATTTATTTTTTTCTGACTGTTTCTCCCCTCTTTTTTGTTTTTGCGGGAAGAGAAAGCAGTCGTCAAATCAACACACCACGCTGTGTGCACGCTTTTAATTCTAATATATGAAGGTCCGGTTGATCTCGAGATGCAGCTGAATCCAGTCTGCGTTGTCGTGCTTGTCTCTGTTGCGAAGTCAAGTTTGTATAAAAGCACACACACACACACAGAGACAAAGAGAGAGAGTGTGTGTGTGTGTGTGTGTGTGTGTGAGAGAGAGAGAGAGAGAGAGAGAGAGACTGACAGAGGGTAAGGAGCAGAGAAGAATCTATAACTTCCGTAAAGACATATCTTTTAGGTATATACCCGCATCGATGCTAATTGCACGCAATTTAGAAAAGTGAACCGCAGTTTCCTCGACATGCGTTCCCACTGTCCACATAAAAAAAAATGCTTGGTGTTCAGTACATGAGAAGCAGAAAATGATACAAATTTAACATAATGACAATAATATACATTCATAACTATATAACGGGGTTTATACTTGCTTAATATACAATAATATACTTAATACTATATATATATAATAATAATATAACTTATATTCTTCCCAGCATTAATCATATAACGAGCATGAGACTATTTCCTTATAATTCTCAGAGTCTTTTCCTGGATTCATCTGAACGAAGATCAGCGATTCGGTTGAACACAAATTGACGTGCCTTAACTTCAAGAACCCCGGCTTACCGCACATGTGGGTGAGGCGACTCCCAATCTCAGTGTTTGTAGTCTACAGAGTAGTAAGATACTCTAGCAAACACCAACTTAAAAGCGATGTAATTTAAAAAAAAAAAAGTATGTTAAATCGACAAACGAAGTTTATTGTGGCTTCAATTTATCTCCCTCTGTCAAATTCCTGCTTGGACATTTTATGTACAATCTTCATACAACCATCAGCAACTTTGAGATAGCAATTCCCTTTTCTACCTTTGCATCTCGCCACAAAACCTTTCTTATTTCACATTAACACATCTTTAATTATTTATCAATTAACTCTTTATGGTGTGAATCGTATCACCAACTCCTCCATGTGTAACTATACAATTCTCAGGTATCGTTTACATCTTATAATTGCTCAAATATCCGCCACTTTTCTCCAGTTCTATAACTAACAGTTTAAACAATCAGTTGTCAATTCTCATATTCGTTTACATTGCTCACGTCATACTTGTACTGGTACATATTCTTTCAAGAATGATTTACATATATTTGCCATAAAACGTTATATATAATTTAATTTTATTTCAACAATATTAATTTCCATTTCTTAACTCAACAACAATGTAATACAAAACATGTAAATTTAAATCTTCCATTTATACTATACAATAAAATTGCTTTATGCCGCACATCCACAACACAATACAGATTAAGTTTGTAGCTTGCCTAAGCTAGTATGCATCAACTAACTCGCAAGTTTATCGCCGCAGTAATAAAGTACGGCATTGGATTCTATCCTGGGCAACATCAAGTCAGCTTTCATCACGAACACCTACTTCTCGAAGGTCCCTTCTAATATTGGTCTTCGCAACGATCACTTTCCATCCGGCTTTCCAACCAGGATATAATACATTCATCGCTAAATTAAATACATACAATTTCAACAAGTTAGCGTTACGATTCTAATAACGATTGCGAAGACTCCGGTCCCTTAATAGGATCTCAGACATACAAGCATTCATTTTTATAAAACAGGTTAGCAACACTGATAACTGTAATGCTTAGGGCCGAGAACATCAACAATATTTTTCTATTATCTTGAATGATGTTGAAGTCAACTTTGGTGTGGATATGCCCAACCATATGAAATAAATTTGAAAAATTAAATTTTACTAAGGTTGGCAACACTGATAACGGGCTTTTTGGGATGGAGACACCGGCAGTAATTTTTCTATTGTATCGAATTATGGTTATACCAAGTTTGGGCCTGATACGTCTTAGGTAATAGAAGCAATTTGAAAAATTGAATTTTATATAAAATAGCTTGGCAACACTGACGACTGGGTGTTTGGTGACACCCACGGTATTTTTCTACAATGTCTGATAATATTTTTGCCTATTTTGATGCAGATAAGTATAACGAAATGGAAGCAATTCGAACAATTGTATTTTTTAAAACATAAGTTAGCAACACTGATTCAGTTTACCAATCAAATGCATAACCATACGCACGAAACTTTCAGACAACATTAAGAGGAATGGCAAATAACTATTGAAAGCTAAATATGCTGTCTATATTAACATTATTTCGTATATAAGATCCAATCCTAAGCATTTCTGAACTATCATTAAAAACAGGAATGATAGTAATCGTATTCCCGTAGACCTTTTTTACAAAGTAACGCCCATTACATGTGAAAAAGAGCTGACACTTAACAATGATATTTTATGAAAAGTTTTCCGAAACACCACAGCAGATTGTCTTTCCACCAGTTGATATCGTTACAGCATTAGTACTAACCAAACTTTCATTTAGCACACATGAAGTCTATCATCTGTTTATGTTTGTCCGCTCATCGGGTTTCTGGATCTGATGATATTCCAGCCATTGTTCTAATATCAATGGCTTCGTACCATTTCCATCCTGCCTCTTGGAGAATGGCTAATGTCATACCCCTTCATAAAGCAGGTAAAAGAAAAACTAGTATCTAATTACAGACCAATCTAATTTCCAACGCTTCCTATAGTTTTCGAGAGGTTTATTAATGTGAGCCTCCTGGAACATTTTCTACCTTATATTTATACTTCCAAACTTTCTTCCTGGTACATCTTGACTAACTAACCTGTCCGTTTCACTGAGTCATGCAGTTAAAGTCATCGGTCGTAATGCTCAGTTTGATCTAGCCAAAGCTTTTGATTCAATAAATCATAAATTAGTATTTCACAAGATATAGGCTAGATTTAATATCACAGGCAGTTTCCTGTCCTTGCTCCATAATTATCTTTTCGACCGTTACCCAAGAGTCATAATGGATGGAGCTACTTCAGGTTGGTTGCCAGCCATGTCTCGAGTGCCTCAAGGCTCTGTATTAGGTCCTTTACTGTTTCTTTTATATATGGATAACTTGTTAGCTTATTTATATATATGAGTCTAAAATACACTTCATAGTTAATTATTTATGAGTTCTCCAAGTCCGAACTACTGCTATGTGCTGATGACAGTAAAATGTTTCGCAAAATTTGTAATGGGAGTGGCGTAGATGAAGTGAAGTCTAGCATTGATGGTTTTGCTATGTGACTACTGGGAATTGAAAATAAATTCCTCTTAACGCGCTTCGTTGACGATAACCCTCGATAAATAGGCTATCCAGAGTATTTATTAAATTGACATCTGTATAATTCAGCGGGTTGATGGTCATAATGGTTAGATCTAAGGGTAATTGTGGACACTAAGTTAAGATTTGATGAACATAGAGGAAACGTAGTTAAGAAAAGTATGCTCTTACGTTGAAATAAATTATCTTCAGCCACTAGCGTTATTCCTTACAAAGCCTTTGTATTATACCATCTCTTTGACTATTTGTTCTCTGATGTGATCATTGGCTATGCGAATTACGCTTTAGAAACTTGATTGAGTTTTAAACTTCTTCATGGCGATTGTAAGGTTACCAGTACCTCGTGTACGCAGTTTTCACAAGCTAAGGCTATTGAATATCCCGTTATTTCAAGCACTTGATTTCTGTCGTTAAATTGTCTGATTTAAAACGTTTATATAGAGCTGTGAATGAGCATTAAACGTGTGAAATACTGTTTTCACAGCAATCTTTTAGTGTGCGTATTGTGGGTGAGTTTGATCTGGCTTCTGTTTACAGATTTTTTAAAAAAATAATTTAATTTATTTTATTTATTTATTATTTTTTTAAAAAATGTTTTGTGGTATAAATCCTATTTTACGTTGTAAGTGCTCCAACTTAATTATACTTACAAATTAATGAAATGAAATCGGTTCTGTTTTGTTTAAAAGACAGATGTTGGACTGCAGGAAAAACTACAGACAAACGTAAGTCCTTGTAACAATGTGGTATTATATTTCTTTAAAGTAGACAATGGGTCGTGCCAAAGCTTCAATTCTGTGTGGTTTTCCTACTTTCATTTTGATTCTTAACTAACGCCATCTATCATTCTTATTGGAAATTTTTTACACCTCTGACGAAGAAACATTCCCAACTGATCAGTCGATAGTAACATGAAATATTTTTATTGTCTTTATTCGAACGTACACATACCGGAAATTACATTTCAAGACCCACAATCTGCCATATTTTAAAGTAATATATATATATATATATATATATATATATATATATATTGAAATTGTGAAATTGGTCATATTTCCAGTGTGTAAAATGTCGCAGTACAGCTTTGTAGTTCACAAACCGTCAAGGAAAGGAAGTACCGTAGTACACAAATACGGATTGGTTGGATAGTGCAAAATTTGGTGTATGTCATCAACGTGGCCGCCATCTTGAAAATCCCCATATTGGATGGAGAAAACTTTTTTTTTTAAATGACAAGTGGGTCGTGTGACATATCAAACAATACGAGAATGTTCCCAGAAAGTCATTAGAGGCATCAGATTTGACCAACCTCTTACGGTATTGGAGTTATCTTTACTGAAGGTTTGCCGATTAATATATGAATGCATCTCGGAGTACAGGTTTGTTTCTCACAAACCAACAATAAAATAAAGTATGGTAATATAGAAATTCGGAATGATGGAGAATGGCTACATAATTATAATTATTGCGGTGCGAAATTTGAAATTAGAAATTGTAAAAATTCCTGAATTTCCAAACGTTGGTTAAATTCTTTAATATTACAGGACTTAAGTATACAGCGGCAAACTTTCACTGAAGATAACTCCAATACCGTAAGAGGTAGGTCAAATCTAACACCTCTAATGACTTTTTGGGAATATTTTCGTATTGTTTGATATGTCACACGACCCACTTGCCATTAAAAAAAAAATCCTCCATCCAATATGGCCGATTTCTAGATGGCTGCCACGTTGATGATATACACCAAAATGTAGCACTATCCCACCAATCCACATTTATGTACTACGATACTTCATTTTCTTGACAGATTGTGAACTACAAGGTTGTACTGCGACTTTTTACACACTGAAAATATGACCAATTTCACAGTTTCAAAAAATTATTAAATAAAAATATGGCAGATCGTGGATCTTTTAATGTTATTTCCGGTATATATATATATATTCGAATAAAGACAATAAAAAATAATTCATGTTAATATCGAGTAATCAGTTGGGAGTATTCCCTTGTGAGAAGTTCTCACTTTAAGGTTCGATTTCTAATGCTTCAAATTTTCAAAATGAGAGTTCATGATAAAATTTTGAAACAAGCTCAATATGGTCCTGTGATCGGAAAAAATTGAATACCCACTTGTGAACCAAATAGAGAACTGTGTTCCGTAAAGTTCTTTTCATATCTTAATGCAACCTGTCGACAACAAAAGGGCTTCCAGCCTATATCATTTGAATCTTATGTCTATGCGTTGCATTTTATGGTGTTGCCGAAGTTTTGTTAATTTTTATTTTATAAAACTGCTTGATCTCGTTTATGAGAATACCAAAATAATTAAACAGCAGGAATAGAGTTTTCCTCAACCTACAGCTCCTTCCCCTTTTCAACTCGCTTCTAAACATCGTAACGAAATACTTTGAAACTGGGGGACCCGTATAAATGAAGAGTTCCGAGGAGAGAGGGAAGGGACTATTTTCCATCGCTTGAGCAAGCAGTGGTTATAAAGTTTACTCGACACCTCCGATTATATGATTCAACGAGTCAGCTTCTCCCCTTCTCGTTATTTGCGTACGTACGTAGGTCCACAACAACCATTGATTACGGATTAGAAATCCCCATACATATGCAACTTTAAGCTGCTGGCAGTTATAATACCTGTCTGTTGAATAGGGACTATTTTCAAGAGTGTGGTCAGTGTATACGATTTAATGAAAGGGAGATAGAGAAGAGAAAATTCCCCTAATTCCCCCATCTCACTCTATACCTTCTCTATAAATAAACATTTCATTTCCCCTCTCTATCGTACAGTACGGACATATTTCCACTTCGGTTCCACCCTCGTGCCTGTTAAGTTGACAAATCAGACCACAGAGGAAGTCGGAAATGAATTCGCCATAGTCCAAACAAGTTTATATGAATAGATAAGTAAGATCGGCAGTTGCAAGTTAATGTCGTTGCCTCTTTCTCAATGGAATTACCTAATTACATGCATAATGCAATCTCCAAGAATGCCTCGTATGAGCAAACTGCTCATTATAATGAGATGTTTTGTCTCAAATTATCTTTAGATGTATAGAGAGCGTCTTTAATTCTAATTGGCTTCTTGTATATTTTTCCTAAACAAGTTATGAGGAGGAGGAATCAATTAGTGTGCAACGATACATGAGACTTGGATCTGCTCATGGTTTCGTCTGACTAATTATCTATTGTTTCTATCAAATGTTAAAAGACCATTCTTTTCAGGAGAAAATTACATAGCAAAAGAAAAGTACAGGGGAAAAACTTGATAAGTCCATAGTCTCTATTTTTCCAGGAGAATAAATTGAAAGTTTCAAGAATTCCAATATTTTCTTTTCTTAAGTTATTGAGAAATGTTGCTGTTTAAGTTGTATAGATTTTTTTAAAGGGGTTTAACAATGCACTCTTTTTTTATCATCAATACAAACTTTACAGATGAAGAATCTGATAAATCCAGGACGTACTGCGTGATTTAAAGTCTTCTTCTATTAGACTACAAACACTTGCCACTATTTGAAATCTCAATTTGCATAAGTGGTCCCCGTGAATGAGTGATAACGCTCTCTGCCTTTATTATAAGGAGGTACGGGGTTCGATTCCCGGTGAGGACAGAAGCGGTTCAAAGCCCATGTTAAACTGTTGGTCACGTCCTTAGAACGTCATCTTCATTTGATGGAAGCGAATGGCAAACCATCATAGGTTCACCTTACCCAGGGATCTTTGGATCAGGATCTGCCTTTGGACAGAACACCCATCTTCATCATTATCCACTTACACGGGGCTCCTGGTTCATGTGATTGCAGTCTTAAACATTTCGTGGCATCATTAACACGACCAAACTTCTCCCTGTTCTTGGCAAGCTTCTTCAAAGGCATATTTTCTTCTTGAAAAGAAGAGTCACTCTCTTTTATGTTCATACTTAGACACAAGTACGTGTAATTTTTTTCACTACTTTTAATGGTATTTCCCCGATGACCAAATAATGTAAACCACAGTTTAAAATTTCTCCTATAATTTTCTTTTATGGATTGAACAGAAAACTTTGGCCTAAGCCCGTTGTGACTGAGAGATAACATCCCTCGGAGATCACTCTTTGGGTCTCATCGGAGCTCGAACGTGCGTGCCTCCTCATACATGCACACACAAATTGGGACTCCAGTAAATTCCTCAGTATGTTATGAGCAGTTGGATTTGAACGTGAAACTTCTTGATTCAAAGGCCATCATCTTGATTTTCCCTTCTATTTCATCAAACATTTTTATTTAATTATGGATTCCTTATAAGCATATAAAAACCACACTGTAAAAACCATATTCTCTCAGCGCACTCCTTTATCCGGTAGTACTTGTAACGACCCACATGGCATGGACAAGCTTGATTTTCATTTGATGTAACAAGCTTGATTCAAGTTTGAAATTGACTGCATTCAGTTGAAATGATATTGTAAGTTTGATTCAAGCTTGACGTAGACTATTTTGTTGAATATTTTGCCATTGGTATCATTGTAAGCCTATTTCACGATTCTTATAGCAAGCTTGCACTAAGCTTGTTAGGTGCCAACTAGGAAGTATGATTCAAGCTTGATTTAAGCTGAAGGCTTGTCGTGACAAACTTGATGTAAGATTTTACATTTGACATGCTAAGCTTCCAACAAATTGCTATCGTGGGGGAAAGTGTACAGCTAGAAAAAGCAGAGATTCTATCGTTCATTTGTTAGAATTGTCATTAAATCTTGATAAACCATGTGCGTTTCTAAGGAGACCATTTCTAATTGTTGTTCAATGAAACCGAACTGTTTTGAGCTCGGGACCAGGCGTACACAAAGCAAGTTTTCTAACCATTTGGCCAAGCATGAACCCAAAAAAATATTTTTTGATATAAAGAAATCAGTGGAAGAAATCTCTTGGAGCACACTAGAGTTCAAATACACCCACTATATCCCTGTGTCGAGAAGTTCCGCCAATGGAAAACGGAGTAAAGACTTTTTTATATATATATATTTATTTTCTTTCCTTGGTCTCTATTCGTCAGTGGTCTCTCGAGTTTTAGCTTGGACTGAAATATTTCGTCAGTGCTTGTCAAGAGAAAACGCCTACTTGAAATCGTTCTGCTTCATTCATTGTCTTGTGGTGAAATTTCTCTGTACAGAGGAATTAATATGTGTGTTTAAACTCTGCTACGCCTACAACGCTTTCTACTCTTACCTGCTGGGAAGCAGAATTCTGCCAGGAAAATAGAATAACTCTCTCTCCCTTTTTCCTACCATAAATATCTGTACAAGTTTTCATTATATACCTTAAAGGTCAACAGTTGTTCCTCGTTTATCTAGGAACGGGAGAAAGTCAATCGGGAGAGAGCATCATGGTACAAAAAGAAAGAATGTGCTGACGTCTGTCTGCATTCATTGAATGCATATTCTTCTTTTAAAGCATATGTGGAAAACGAAATCTATTTTATTTCCTTTCAGTCTTATTACATAAAACTCTTTATTCAAGCGGGATTACACTAAAACAAAACGTTATTTAATTAATTTAAATCCCGAGACTAAGCTTATAATACAGAGTTCACCAAAAGGAGAAACCCATATAAAAAAATTGTAATACTGAAATTATACAGACAGACAAGCTTTCACATTTACACGGTATGTTCAAAGTGGTTATCATGAATATGCAGACGCTTATTATAATGGCGAACTGCTTGGCCAACTCTGTCTAAAGTGTTCAGTGCAATTACTAAGCATACCGTTACCAATTGAAGCCATGAGATGCAAAACAGAACAAGTCCATTAAACAAACATTGTTTATACTTGAGAAAGTCATTTATTTTTTTTGTACTTACAAAACTTCTATAGTTTTTGAAGTGCTAAGATACAAGAAAAAAAAATATTGTTTGACATCTCATCAGAACCGCCTTTCTTCAAGAATTTCAGTGAAATATTTCACAAAATTTGACTGTGATGTTTTTCATTTCATATCGTTCTTTTTAATTGCTAGTCACTGACTAGCACTGACTAGCACCCGTCAAAGAGGTACACCCTTTATTTCGGGAAGAGGATTTGGGTAAAGGGAGGTATACTATAAAGATAAGTTGGTCTTAGAGGTTTTTTACTATTTTATTATCCTTCATTTTCCGTTATTTCAAAAGTTAAATTATAAATTTAGATTATAATCATACTGGTTGAGGTTGTGGTACAATCAATGATGCCATTAAATAGATATAAGCATGTAGTGCACTACCCGCCACAAACATAAGGCAAACAGATGTTTGGTGTTCTTCTTGGCCAGGGGCTGCTCTGGACCAGATGGAAGACGGATGAGGCCCTGTTAGTACATTGATGGATACAGTGCTGATAATGGACGTGAGTGAGATGAATGACATCGTATCTGGGAGGTCCAATGAGAGTTATACTGCAGCTTCAAGCGTATAAATGTGTACAAGAACATATGGACCGGAGTAAGTTGCTAGTAGATTGGCGTTGAGAGCTGTACGAGCTGCGAATTGTAGGTGATTGAGGACTTCATGACGTTGAAAGGGGTACAGGTTTTGTATTGTAACGGTGATGAATGTAAGGAATTGGGATATGGTAATAAGTTGCGACATTGATGTGATCGGTGAAGTCTGAGGTGGTGGTTCAGGAATACGTATCGCTACTACAAGTCCAGAATTTTCATGATTTAGTTCAAGGCGGGTTTTGCATTTGTAGCTGAAGGTCGGGTGTTTGGATCCACAGGTGTTACATTTAGGTGGAAGGTGTAGGTTATTACAGTCTTTAGTAGGATGGGGTCCGGTACAGTATGCACATTTGGGTGTGTTTGGACAAGCTGAAGTCAGGTGAGAATTGTATTCCTAGCATCGTTCACATTGAACAGGTGACGGAGGAGGTGAATGAGATGGTTCTACTCTGTAGATGGTTCTATCGTTTTCTGTATATGCGTGCTCCATTTGAAAGTAGGTCATTGATCGTGTCTTGATGGTTTGATAATACTCGTATCATGTAAGTAGAAGTTCCTTTTTTTGATTTGATGGGTAGACATTTTGTGAAAGTATGTCCCTCCACTTTAAGTTCTTGTTCTACTTCCTCATCTGTGTAACTTGGTTCAACACCGCGAGTTACTATAGGAAGCATGAGTGATCTCTTTGAAGGTGGATGTTTGTTTCGTATCGTGGTTGCCAAGTTTGAGTCTGAAGAATGAATAATTATGCCATTTCTAGTTGAGATTATACGAGAGATCTTGTCACGAGAGACATAATTTAGAAATTGAGTCAGAAGCATTTAAGGCGTTTGAAACTTTTTGATCGAAATCAGTTAGTAGAAAGGAATAAGTTCTTTGATGACTGTCTGGTGCATCGGTGTGGCCGCTGAGGTCCATGGTTTCAGATTCAGTTTCTGTGTCACTAACTGTATGAGATTTCTTTGATGGAGGTGACAACTGGTGTGGTTCGTCCTAATCTATTAGATGATGTATGTTGTTCAGTCCGACGTTTTTGTCTAGGTATAGCGCCTTGTGCTGAATATTGCGAAGGATCTTTGTGTGATGATGGTCCTGGTACAGTTGGTGGTAGAGAATGACGTCCGGAATTATGAAGTTTGTCAGCCATGTCGGTGGGTGATGTATGAAGCAGGCCAAAGCCCGCAATGAATATCAATATGAAGAGAAAAGTGATCAGTCTATGTGCGATGACTGCAAAGCAAAAAATATCTCAATTCAATTCCACCCTCCGACACTAAAAAATGTCGTCAGTCCTATCGTGGTCGCATATGTGCTTTTCTCTCCAGTGCGTTTGCTACACCGAGTCCTCGTTAGCACAGTAATTTTCCACAGCTAGGCTAGGTTGAACCTGTCAATTTCATAGCTTCAATTCCTACCTGAAGAGTCACCAGTGTAGCTGGTTTTTCTGCGCTTCTTAAGTTCCCCCCATCAACTTCATCGGTAGAAATCCAAGTGGATTAAAATCAGGACAACATTCTAAAATTTGAATTTGAACTTATTCTAAGACCTTTAGGCAACTATGGCTCAGGCCGTATGGATGATAATGGGATGAATTGGTGGAATGAAGAAAGTGGGAGGTAACGGAAGCACCCCGAGAAAACCTACGCACACGGTGTTTGTCGCCACCACAAAGCACACATGGCATGAGCAGGGATCGATCCGACGACCCCTAGCACCAAAAGGTGAGCGCTCTACCCACTGAGCTACCGTGGCCCCTCTCAAATTTGAAATTCCGATTTAAATTAGTTTTCCGTTCCTCGAAAGACAACCGTGCTTTCGCCATTTTGTTTGACTATCCTACCGTATTCATGTGAGTAGTGACATCTTTGGCGAAAACATCATTCTACACATTGTAACCATAATTCGATCCAACCTCAATAAAAAGTCCATAGATGGCACCCGTTAATGAGTTTTGTATTATTTTGGAGAAACCTTGTACGACTGAGAGTTCCGAAGAATTCTTCAATTAAAAACAAAATACAAAAGAGTTGCAGTTACTACAGTTGTTTCAGTTTACTATTGTTTGTAGCATAAAACAAAAAGGCAACAAATTATGAACAAGATCCTGCAAATTAGTTGTAAAAAATTTTGTTCATATCTCCTCGTAAATATTTAGATGAAAAAAATAAAATACAATCCAAGTGAAGCTCTTTCCTGAAGTTGTGTTAGATACTTTTGCAGTATATGTAATTTGGCAGTATTATTTCACAATATTGTTGCTTGGATCCCTAATGACCAGTGTTTCTTTCAGGAAAAATGTTCTGGGGGTATTTTAAATCTTTAGAGGGGATAAGAGAGGTCGAGGACGTAACCTTTTAGTGGGAGATACACACCATGGTAGGTAGCAACTAGCCTCCTCAGCCCCCCCCCCCCCCCAAAAAAAAAAGAAGTAGAAACACCCATAAAGGAATAGGAGAAGTATACAGGTTGACACTAAATTGATGAATAGTTTCAGCATCTGCTATATATATGAAAAATCATGCATTATGTCTCACATTCATGCTACCACCGCATCCATTCTTTAGTTATCATATTAATATTATCTCTGTCTCTCACACACACAGCCTAACAGAGGTACAGTACATTTGTCGCCAAGTCCCGCTTGAGAAAGTTCAGTTCTTTAAAAAAATCATTACGTCGACTTATGATCCCGCAGAGTGAGAGGCTTTTGTTTCCTTCAGAATTACTTATCACCTCTACAAAATGTTGCATTTCCAGAAAAGAAATCTTGAATAGATACCGTAAAGGACTTTTTTTTTACATATTTGCCAATGACCAACTAATATTTCAATGTTTTCTTCTTCCTTTTACCTCACTGACTGTAATTGTAGAAGAATATTGAATGGAGCCCTTGTTGTTACAATATATTGTTTTAATTGGGAGGGTAATTGACTCTGTATGGGTACCCCTCCGGTCACTCCTCTTAAAGAAACATTGCTGGTGGTGTATATAGATCACATTTGAAACAAGAGGTAAACTGATACGTTCGTTTCAACTCACGCTGCTCGTTGAGGTCGCCTGCGATGAAATGAGTGCACTATAAAACAAATGAAATGTTGCCAAAATACTGCCAAATATTTTTTACAAAATACTGCCAAATATTCTTTATAAAATACTGCCAAATATTCTTTACAAAATACTGCCAATTAAAATTCTTTACAAAATACTACCAAATATTCTTTACAAAATACTGCCAAATATTCTTTACAAAATACTGCCAAATATCCTTTACAAAATACTGTCGAATATCCTTTATGAAATGCTGCCAAATATTCTTTACAAAATACTGCCAAATTACGTTAGTTTTATTGCTTTCACCAAGTAATTTCAGTTACGCAGAAACGTTGTAAAGAGACCAAATTGAAAACGGTGAAGTAAATCAAGGTCACAACAGTGAAATCTGAAGTCCGTTTCTTTCTATCTGCTATCGCTAAGACACTAGTCTGCAAACGAAGGTGAGTGCAAATAGTAAAAAATTGCCATCGGGAAAGGCTGTAGTGTCATTAAATTGTGTGCTACCGTGTAAATGAAGGTCAATCTGAAGTCAATTTCTCTCTGTCTTCTTTCGATCAGACGATAGCTTGCATTAAAGTCTGAGTACATATACTTCAAAATTATCTATCGTAACTACAGGTTGACACTTTGTCAAAAGGAAACTCGAGGGAATTGAACATTAATTTGAAATAAGTTTCTTTCTATCTACTTTGATTAAGTCGTTGTTACTCTTTGTGAGAAACGAAGGAACAGATCACATGCGGACAGATAGAATACAGACAGGCAAAATGCATTTAATGTTTCATTTAATCTCCTTTTAGCCACGATTAACACAGGAAATCCGTCACTTGTCTCGTTATATATTAAGTTCGATTCCAAAATGAGTGAAACGGAGTTCGTCAGGAGATCTTGTGAAGAAACATGTGTTTAAAATAGAATTCTGAGAATGAAAGTGCGTAAGACACAATAAAAATTGACTTAAACAAATTCCGAATACAGTAGAACAAATAATAAACAAACCTACTGTACAGTTATTTTTTTTAAAATAATAATAATGGATTGGTCAGAGAGCGTGAACCCGGCCAATGGACTTAGTTTTCCAAAAAATGGCCGAACTATATCTAAACATACCGCGAACAAACGAACTGTATATTTGAAATTTTCACAACCCATTATTTTTCCAAAACTGGCCAAACTAGGCCCAAATAAACTCAAAAAACTGCTAAAATGTGAACAAAATGTAGAGAAACTAACTAAACTGAAAGGTGGGTCAGCAAGAGTGAAACTAGCACAATCCATTTACTTTTCAAAAAGTGGCCAAACTAGGAGTAAATAAATGTCGAAAACGGCTAAACGGACGTAAACAAATGTCTGATCTGGTTATATTTCTTAAGTGCAAAGCTCACAGACGTTTAAAAACTCATCTTTCGAAAGTGAAAACAATATACACTTCCCTCTTCTGTAAAGTACTTTTTCTTCTCAACAGGCACGTATCCAAAAGCTTGTTTCAAGAGAAGGTCCGCGGGCTTCCGAGGAATTCAAGGTGTGTCTGGGGACGAAATGTATTTTAAATATATAAAATTATACTAATTCTACCTAATACTCTGAATTTTGTGGGGGTCCGTACCCCCCTTTTAATGAACAACTTCTAGAGCACGAAACGAAAGAAAATGTCAGCGAATACGTGTAAAAATAGTATAGGCTAATACTAGTTTATATATATATTTTTTTACAGTGTTCATTTATTTTCGCCTCGTGATGCCAGATCATTAATGATTTAAAGTAAGTCTATCTTGATTTTCTTTTTTTTTTCATTTTCATGTGAGAACAGTTCACGCCTAAAGGAACCTAACGCGTGTCAGAAAAAAAATGAGATATTTTGGGGATAATTGGAAACGACTGATTACATTAATTGGAAATTGTTTATTTGTTTATCAATCAGAATGTTCATTTAAGAGAAAATTAAATTGAAAAAAAATATATATTACATTTGAGATAAATCCTTTCAAAATCAATTTAGATTTACATAATTTTAAACAAATGAGTTGTAATTATATTAGAGAATACGGCTAACGACGTTAGTTTTAGTTGTACTTTTTTTTTGATGTTTTCTCGGAAACCTGAAGGAAATATTTCTCAGAGAGAATTGCATCCTATCAGTACCAGTTCGTTTGTAGAAGTTTTAAATAAATGTAAAAAAAAACATAAAGAAGGAAACAGCTTTCAAAATCCTCTAACATTCTGCTACACCACACGAGATCCCTAAGGGGAAATTTCAGAACATTTTCTCAAGCTGTTTTCCAATATTTTTTTCCTCCTCATTGGTTGTCAATGTAGAGCGGTTTGCACTAAAGGTCATTAGAACTATTATAGCGAGCTGTTGCACTATTTCAACAGTGATTGCGCCCCCCCCCCACTAGTGGGCGTCACCCCCCTAAATTCTTGATAACACCCCCGAACTTTAAAATGTTTGCGGTCAAAAATCACTGAAAACCGTGCAAAAACTCCACTTACACCCTCCTAATATCGACTTTACACCCCCAAATTGAAAATCCTGGCGGAATCCCTGTATTTCAACATATCTTTTCTATGTTTAACTCAGTTTAATATCTATCTATCTATCTATCTATCTATCTATCTATCTATCTATCTATCTTTCCTTCGTTCTCAGGCCAGAGATGCCTAAAGGACTTAAATAAATTCCATTTCTTTCTTTCTACGCTGTTAACAATTGAGTTTCTGAAAATTGAAGTAAAGCCATACTCGACAATGTTTAAGTATTTGCTTCTCATTGAATTTAATTGAATTTTATTTAACGCCTATAGGTACCTTTGGCTCAAGCCGATGTTAGTTTATTATTTTATCATATTCACGCATATACACTGAACTTGCGTCTTTATTCCTACTTTTTCCACCAGGTCAAGTTAGGGATCCAGTTACCAGGTCATCGGGTCTATGCTTCGAACCCGGCCTACCCTGTGACCTGGGAAGTAAAGCAAAGTCTATATATTTTTTTCCCTTTATTATTACTTCTGAAAAGTGTTTCTTTCAGAGGTGACCTGGATCGAGTACAATTATGTTATCTACCAGAGCACGAAAACTATGACACCGAAAAGGTCATACGCGATTATCGGGTCATTTCGGTCTAGTTCGGGTCAGTTAGGTTAAGTTTGAAACTTGACCGGAATAAGCCGGTGTCGTAATTTTCGTGCTCTGCATGATAACGCACCCGAGCCCGGTCACCCCTGAAGTAGACATTATTCATTGAAACGTGACAGTGATATAATTAAAAGCTCTGTTTGCCCTTCGGGATACAGGGTTGAAATCGGTTCAACGGGCCATGCCGGTTTCCAATCATAGACCCTGTCCAAAAGTTTACCCGAATGACCAGATTGATCTACTTCAGCTCTGTCGTGGATAGAATAAAGTGACAAGATTTTGTAATGAGTTCCCATCTTCAGATTTTTTGCCTTTCGTCTAAATCCCTCACTAGTGGATGTCAGCAATTTCACATCGTAAAACAAAACTTAAGTGCAAATATACTTTTACTCAAGGTCGCCACGAATAATCCCCAAAGCGCTTGATTCACCCATGGATAATCATCGGAAGTTTGTTCTACGGGAAAATCATACGACGAAAAACATTAATTTTAGACACCAGTGTAGTTTACGAAATTAAAACAATTTATTTTAACATTTAAAGACAATAAATAGTGTGTTGTTATCTCATGACTGGTAGAAACGAAATTACGCTCTGAAAAATTTTCTTTGAAAGCTGTCTTGGGGTTGGGTGGGATGCGGTTAGGAGTTCGAGAAACGTTCCTGATATGTATGAAACAAACGTGAGGCGTTAATGACAGACTAATTGTTGAAAGTTTCCTGGGGTTTCGTGAAAGCCAAAACGGGAAGTAGGTCGAGGAGAAGAGAGGAGATGGTATTGCCTGTGGCACGACACAAACTTCTGCAACGTGCAAATTGAACCAAAGTGACTCTGAACTGTTAGGGGTTTGCACAACTTGACTGAGGAGAAAAAAAAGTATCTAAAGTTCGCCATTAGTTCTGAGAACTTCAATGATGAAATGTTGTGTAACTCCTATTTACATCTGTGTTTGAGAAGCGCGAATCATTGTGTTTCTGCTCCAGGCACTGTGACAGTAGTTTTTATCGTATAATGAAAGCCGATCTGTTTCGACTACCGAGGGTTATTAACTTCCTAAACGCGCTGATGCGTTTCTAAGGACGAGACCTACAGTTTCTAGTAAAGTGTGCACCGAGTCACTCCGTTCAATATACCTAACTGGGACATGACTAGTCTTACAGAAAGAGCGCGTGCTAACCTCTTGGACAAGCAGGGTTCAACTACAGAGGGCGTAGTTTACTAGGATCTATATTCGTGTTCTGGTAGATCAGTAGTCTGATATACGGTACCCAAATAGCAAGTTAACTTGAAACAAGAGTTGGATGTCATGAAGCCAAATCTGTAGATATGGTCCCATAGTGATAGATCAGGACATCCTGATGCTAAGGCGTCAGATCGAGAAGTGGGAAAAGCTAAAAGAAAAAAATCAAGATTAACATTATGGATGCAGGAAAATTTTGTCAAATAAGATGGCAAGGAAATTGAGAAATTCGAGATGAAGAATATTAGGATGTTTTATTCGAGACCGGAAAGAAGAGAAAGAGTATAATAGGTGTATTCCTTAGAAACCGTCTAAGATACAAGGTCATGCAGGTAAAAACAAATGAGCGCATGATGATAGCAAGGTTCAAACGAAGAAGAAAGGACTTGGTTATAATACATGTCCACAAGTAAACATCCGGAAGATGTGGTCGAAATAAACTAAACTAGGAATATCTGTAGGAGCTGATTCAGAGAGCAAAAGGACGCATGTGTGATGGGTGATTTTAATGCGGTAGTATGATACCTAGATAAGTGAAGGAAAAGATGAAAAAATTTCGTAACCAACATTCAACGGTAGTGGGAAATGGATTTAAAGAACATAAAAGTAGAATATCTAACTGCAAACGTCCGGGCAGCAAAAGGTTTCACATCGACTACGTGCTAATTCAGAACAGGTTTAGAAACTGAAGAATGCGAACGGATATTCACTCTAATCATGACTCGGTACTAGTGGAGGTAGACATAAAACTGAGAGACGTGGATGAATGAAATACAGGAATGAAAATGTTGGCATTGGAGAAGTTAAAAAAGCACGAGGAGATGGAGATAGACATTGGATTTGTGGATATAAGTTCGAAGAAAATTACTCAAATTTGATGGGAACAGATGGAAGTACTAATGAACATTGCCATTTCTGTTTGCTCGATACAGCACACGAGGTGATAAGAGAAAAGGAATAAGAAAGAATGGGCTACGCTGAGGAAACGTTGAAGAAAATGAAAGAGAGAAGAAAAATGGAAGTGTGTAGATACGGAAGATCTTGAAAAAGGTATACAGGAAGATAAATGACGACACATGGAGACATGGAGAAGAAAGTATATATACCTAGCATTTATTTTGGAAAAGCCCGATCGAGTTAATTGGAAAATCTTAATGAAGGCAGGTCTGAAAATTAAACATCGGAGGCTTATAAAGAACTTGCATCTCAGTTAAAGAATATGAGTAATTAGTAGGTGACGACGAATTAATGAGACAGGGATGTTGTCTCTTGCCCACTTTAATTAATTTTTATTTAGGAAGAAGTTGTGAAAAGAATTTTTTGAAATCTAAGGAAGAGTTTCAGTCGGGACAGGAAAAATGAAAATGCATTTGATTTCTGGATGATATGTTGTAGAGAATGAAAGATCACTTAACAAAATATCGAAAGAACTCCATGAAAGCTATGAGGAATACGGAGTGAAACGTAAATAAAACGTAGTGGATGATAATTGGTTATTGAATCATAACAAACATCAAGTGTGGAAGGAAGAAAGTAGAACAAGCAACCAGCTTCAAGAATTTGGAAGGTATTATAAGGGATGATATGAAATGGAGAAACGAGGTGAATACAATAGTAAAAGCGAAAAAGGACTTCACCAAAGAAGAATATATTTACAGATCGATGAATAAAGAGTTGCGAAAGACATTAACGAAATGGTTTGTATGGATCATTCTGTCGTATGGAGAAAAAGAGTGAAGAAAGAAAATTGGAAGTCTTAGAAATGTTGTGGAGAAGAATGGTAAAAATCAACTGGATGCAGAAGATACGAAATGGAGCAGTACTGACGGAAATAGCCGAGACACGATCAATACTAAAGACAATGAAGAATCTTGTTAGAATATTAGCTGCGAAGAGATTGTATACTAAAGGATGCAATTATAGGTATGGTTGAGGGAAAGAGAGAAAAAGAAGAAGAACCCAAACTCCTTGATAGTATTAAGAAAAATAAATCGTATTTTGAAATGATATGAATACCACAAAATCAGAATGAATGTAGAGTGTTTAACTTTCTTTGAAGATCCTGACGCAGAACACTAATAATGTTGATACCTGTTAGTCTCGTCAGATCTCTCGTTCAGTGACCATCGAAACGTTAGGCTATCGGAACTTCATTTGCTATTATCTGACTGGGATTCTGAATTACTGGAAACATTTTGAACGACAGTTGCTACGTGTATAACGTGTAGTATGTCGTATGATGCCCCAATTTTTTTATTTCTTTTTTTTCTTTTTGCATTACCTATAATTAAATTGGATCTTTGATTTTAAATAAAACTTTTAAATGTAAACTATAGATATGCGAAACCAACAGCCAAGAACTATTTTGCTCTTTTAACTTTTTCTTCTTTGGAGTAAGGAACAAGCGACCCTCGGGAAAAAGTCATAAATAACTCTCACCTGCTGTTAGACTCTGGGACTGGTAAGAAAAGCGATTTAGATCTCCTTTCTTTTTTTTTTGCTCCTTTCATTTTTGTCTGTCAAAGAGGGAGGAAAGTATAACTTGTCTGTATTGTATTTTTATCCTTTATATTGCCTTTTCTCTTAGTATAAGTTTTTAGATACAAGTATAGATAGAATATATAGAGAAAAAGAATCCCAAGTTATAACTTGCGTATAACCAACGATAGATTGATAAGATTTATATTGTTTCTTTTAGACATAAACGTTTTTGGTATAAAATTCCACAAGAGAAGTAAAAGGGTGATTTGTATGCTACCACCTACTACAAAAACATGTCCCACTAACTTTCTTTATTTGTATCCCCTAACTCCGTGCGTTCTGTATGGTATCTGAACAAGACCTTTTGTGTAAGATGTAACAGATACCACGTTCGTAATTTTCCAAGTGTTTTCTTTACAAAAGCTTGTATTCTGTTCTCTTTCTTTTCGACCATGTTTTGTTCTTTTGACTGTAACTAATTTTAGAAAGTAAGATTAACTTGATATAGTGCAATTATATATATATATTGTGTTCTTTGTGTATTTCTGACATGTCCTAAAATTGTCAAAGCTACAAGTAAGGATAGGGCTATGAAACCTAATAAGTATGCACACTACGTAACTACCCAAACACCTGTCCTATTTTCCCACGAACAAAAACTTTTCCTTCTCCTGCCTAAGGCAAATTCAGGCCAATGGAAGAGACCTCCAAGAAGAGGACAATCATTCCCCACTACTCTTTAAGGATTCGCCAATGACCACGAGTTGACTCATCTGGAGTGTGAGTTTTCCGGCTTCTCCTCTCTTTGCAGTAACGAACCATAAGTATGTACGCATGCGCAAGTCACGAGAAGAGCTATTATCCCCACTACAGACTCAGCTACATCGAGCCCTTCGGCAAAATGGAACGTGCTGAGACTTACGTCCAGCTGACTAAGGACTGTCTCTATGACGTCACTACCTATCAAATCTTCACGATTAAGAATGGTATCCGCCTAGTTGCCAAATTATTGGATAATCGAAGAAACAGGGACAATTTAACTCCGCCTTGGAGAGTTCTCGTTCTTCTCCGAGAATCTCGTAAACTACGGGGAAGATGGAGTATAAAAGATGGACTCTGAGACCAGAGAGTTCAGAGACCAGTCCTCACCAGACACTCCTCACCTTAATACGAACGATTCCTTCTGCTTCGCGCTGTGAATCGTATCCCATCTCTCTCAAACCTAAAAGCGATTCCTTCTGCTTCGCGCTGTGAATCGTATCCCATCTCTCTCAACCACAAAGGCGATTCCTTCTGCTTGGCGCTGTGAATCGCCT
>JAGDQP010019383.1:0-34958 GCA_022664845.1 Lepisma saccharinum
GCCAGTCATTGTGCTCATTACCAACACCAGTTTCCAACATTTCGCTGTGCACTGTACGAGGCTCAGTGTTATGCTAAATATCTACAGTACCATGATTTAGCACAATACATCTCCCACGATCCACCATGTGTATATAACCCCTCCCCCATTACTCCTAGCTCCAGTGTACGTACAGTACATGATGATGATGATGATGAGTGTACCTCCACATGACTATGTGGAACAGTGACCTACTAGACGTGGCGTTGCGCGATTGCCGTACAGCATCCGTATTAAGTGGCATTTATGCACTGGACACAATACCTGCAATCGTACAACCACCTGTTGCCTTAATTGTAAACCTAAGTCCATCGTATCGTGAAGGTACACATTGGGTTACCTTGTATATTAATAGTCGACGACGAGGGTTTTACTTTGATCCGCTTGCTCAACCCCCGTCTAAACCACTTGTTCATTTCCTCCAAAGAAACTGTACAGTGTACCATGTCAATGACATTCAGTACCAAGCTGATCATTCCTTGTTATGTGGTATGTTTTGCATTGTATATCTGTACTTCAAAGTACGAAATGTAAATATTAATTCAAAATTGTTCACCACCAACCCAACATGGAATGATCAACTTGTACAAGAGTATGTCCGAAAAATAAAAAAGCAACCAAAATGTAAATTGTAACACCTTTGTAGTAGAGTAGTTTAGTTGTAAGATCATATGTAGTAGAGTAGTTTCGTGTAATAAAAAACTTTTTTTTACCTCTAATCCTTTTGTGTTTTGGGTTTGATTTCAAGAAATGACAATCACCTTATATCCTGGTTGGTATATATTTATTGGTACTAAGACTACAAGTGTAATGTGGATATGTCATCCACCACCTTTGCCGATTGTAACTTCATCCAACACTGTAACTGTATGCAGGTTCGCAATGCGCATGCATACTCTTGCACTGGTTGATGATACGTACAGTTGGTAATATCAACTTTAAACTGTAATGTGCGCAACGCAGGACATGCTTGATCTTCAAGGTTTGTTACATTCGCCAACTGGAAAATCTTACGTAAAACACTCATCTTCTCATTACCCTTACAGTAAAAGATGGACCCCCTCTCACAACATTGCGCAACAAGATGGCGAACGTGTAATACACTAAACCCATTGGTTGTATTCCACTCTAAACCGTGCAAATTATTAGTTAGCCAATCCACTTGACGCTGGTACCCTACAGCTAAATCCGAACGTTCACAGGGTAATTTTAACAGGCAATGCAATATTAGTGTAGCATCACACGCAACCAAACAAAATTCACGGATAATGTACTCGTTGGCGGAAATCTTAAAACCTCGAAAATCAATAATGTACTGCCGTGCGCACAATACACGTAAACCCACTGGGTTCAACTGCTGCTGTTGTTCAAACACTAAAGGAATCAACTGTGCAATGCACTCTGGGTCCTTAATAAATTGATGCGCTATGTTTAATAAAGGTCTCTTCAAAATATGAGTATGACCCTGGGCAACAAAAATGGAATAATATTCACCAAACAGTTCTGGATCGTTCATATGACTTGATACATGCTGTGCAATCACTGTACCCGTATTCCAAATGTACAGGCAATTGTGGGCCTTACGTAAATTACACTCGGTACATTGAATTGGGTTAGATTGTAAGTATGCACCAATGGTGGACAACACACATTTATCCAAAATAAAGTCGCCTTCACAACTAGCACACTGCGCCATACTACCACTATCCACTATGTACTCTAAGGATTACACTGAGAGACACTACAGACACACGTGGAGTACATATAGTATGAAAATACCACATAGTAAGGGTCCACTACAATACACAGATCACTTGGGCTTAAAGGGGGCTTCCATATCCTTGGACAACAACATATCCACCAATGCACCACGGTTTAGTTTCAGCATGCGTTGAAGACCCCAGTCGAACTTTTCCTTTAATGCTGCTGGAGCCGACTCGTGAGATTTCATGTACGTTGCAAACAAACCATCCACTGTCTTCGGGTCACGTAAAATGGTCTTTGTACGACCCCCAAACAATGTCGATATATCTTCAGGGCTGGCGTCCGGAAATAAATAGCCACCGCAATGACCGGTACAAATATGGTCACGTTGGCTCGGTTGATTCGTATAACATCCTATACACAAAAGGCAATCGGAAAACTCATACTGATGAATACTTGCTACTATACACGGTTCATCCACCCACCGAGCAGAACACTTGCACGCGGCGGAAGACTTATCCGCAGGTACGACTGGACTGACAACACTCGCAATAGCCTTGTCCATGTTTGAGGTGGTCATAGCAACTGATAATGACACCTGATCACCAACACACTTTAACCACAACCCCGCACATGCGCAAACGCAGCTACACATACCACCACAAATCCCCACCACTCCAGCGGTATCGTCCTTTCACATGTCCAACTGACACCTGTTGTCTAAAGTGATATGCTAAGCCGATTAAAACGTCATGCAGGATCATTTATCATTTCCAATGAATAGAAGGCATTAAACCAAGTAGGACAAATACGGCAAAATTCCTTTGTTCAACAAAACATTGTAAAGTCTCCTATGCCCTAGTATATCGTCACCCACCATTGTAGCGGCACCGCTTTGTTCATGTCAAACTGACAGCACCTGTCAAAAGTGACGAGATAAGCCGATTAAAACGTCAAGCAGGATCATTTATCATCCTCACATCATTAATCTCTCCATTCTGTACAATAATCCTACATGACAGGCGAACATCGTATTTTCATCCATTGAAAACGAAGGTACCCTAGTTCTAGGCCCACATCTACTCAGCTGATCAGTTTGGATCAGCTCTAAATGTGATGTTTCTTTGGGCAATTTGAAACTGAAACAGCCACCAGTTTACAAATGGATGAAAATAATTTTACAACGGATACTTCTGAGTATTAGAACAGTAACAAGGATCGTACTTGGTGGGAGGAAAAAGCGGCATAACTCATATTGTTTGAGTTCTGATTTCCAAACATTCAACAATCATGAAGAAGTTCAGGCCCATTATTTTCAATATTCATTTACGATCTACTCATCTACTCAATACACATCTAATAATTTCCCTAGTGGAGGTCGATATGTTTAGACACTTTGCGACATTGGAAGTGAAAATAGAAGCACAGTAGCTGCGATACGAATTCTTACTTCACTATACGCTGTGTAATTTTTGCTGCTGATTATAATGACTAAGGATTTGCAGAAATTCCTACAGTTTGCAAACATAGGCCAATAGTACTTAGACAAGGACCCCGGTCGTTACCCTGTCTCCAGAAGACTGATCGACGGCGTGCTCTCTCCCTCAGACATGTGGCAGACATAGGCCATACTTACAAGTGAGCACTGAGTTTCTTGTCGTCGTTGTATCTTCTCAGGTCTCCTAGCATGATATGAAACCAACCAAACTCTCCTGTTGAGCGGGCAAACATAACAACAAGGCTCCTTGAGCACTTCCTGGAACGCTTTTCAAGGATTAGTATAGACATTTCCAATGCGGACTCCGTCTGACACAGTAGATATTTACTGCGTGAAACTACTCTTGTATCGGGGAGATACTTTTATAGTATATTTTAGTTTAGTCTATTTGAGGTCGCTATAGCCTTAGCTACAGTCAGCTGCTGAGCAGGTTATCAGAAGTATGAGAGTAGCCAAGTCCTTCGTCAAATATTGCCACTTCGACAGTAGTATGGATACCGTGTTGGCAGACGCTGTTTTAAGACTCAGTTTAGTCATTGGATGGGAAAGATCAGAATGATAACATATTGTTTCAGACAAAAAAGAATACTTGAGGATGTTGAGTAAATTAGCTTGATAATTATCACACTAATTTTACATTTGAATCAATTATTTTGGAAAGGGGATAAGGCATGAAATGATCATTTTCAGGAACGTAAAAGAACTGTGTTGAACTAAGGACTAAGGAGAAGGTGCGTACTCAGAAATAGTAAATAATGGTTCACTCGCAGTTGGTCTCATTGTATTTGCACCTTTTGCCTACGCTTCTTCTCCTTAGTTCATAGCGCAGGACAGTTCCTTTACACTTCTGAAAGTTTTACACAATATGATTTATTACCTTTTAAAAACAATCAAGGCAATTATTTCTAGCTTATTACTTATTAGCATAATTGGACCAAACAAATTGTAGGAAAATGAGCAAATTATTATGTTAGAACAACGCTAAATTACTATTAAATACATTTTGTTTAGTGTAATTATATCGACATCAAGTGATGGGTATCTTCCAAGTATATTAAAAACATATACGTCATAAATAATGTTTGAGTTTGTTATTATTTCCAAAACCTCTTAAACTACAACATTTTTTATTTACAAGTTTTTAAAATAATTATTTTGTCGTGGGTGTGTATAATGTATAAAAGACAGCGGCACTATATTCAACTAATAAAATGCACATCAACTTGTACAGACCTGGTGAGAAATACATTTAATTCGTTCCCAGAAGCAGAATAGAGCATGTTCTTGGATTTCAGAAACAAAAAATTGAACTTAAACTCACCTCTAGGTATGCGATACAACAAATAAAGAGATCCTGACGTTTATTCGAAGCACTACTTTGGTATTTGCCTCTTGTGCTTGAGGGTAAAATTTAAGGGTTGAATTTCATACACCTAACTTCGTTGCTAGAACATGTGATCGTGTTTCTAGTAGTAGTTAATCTGCTCTTAAGATGAAATGCCCTTAAAACATTTCAAGGTTAAATTTAAGAAGGCTCAAGTATGAAACAATGAAAATAAAAAATATGCTCTCATATCCCGTACAAAACTTACAAGGAAGGGTACCCAGGTGTAACACGCCGATTGTGATAAGATTGCACAGACATAGAGAACATCGAAAAAGAAGTGACACATATTTTTTTATATCGGCCAACAACCGCACTGAAAGGGTCAAATAGGGGCATAAACATGGAGTCAAAATGAGATTGTGTGGAATATTGCGAGAAGAAAAAAGAGATATCAGAAAAGGTTAAATGTACGAAATACTACCCATAGTCCACGCAAGGCAATGAGATAGGACGCACCCATGCGAAGAATGCAGAACATCCGGAAATGGACCAATCACACATTTCCGGATTTCCAACATTTCCACAATGTGCTACGGAAATTAGCGAAGAGGGTGGCAAGGAGCAGGAAGAAAGAAGAAACGAAAACGGAAAATACGTGTTTTTGTTTTGTGTGCATACGTCGCCCGTATGCGAAAGAGACGCAGATTCATCTCAATGAACGAAGATGGGAGAACACTCAGGAAGGATGCAAACGCCGTTTGTAGAGGCAGCCAGCGAGACAGTACTGCAAAGTTTGTTGCATATATTTCAGAACAACAAGTTGATTTTTTTATTTGAATTTATTTTAAGGCCTTTAGGCAACTATGGCTCAGGCCGTATGGATGATGATGGGATGAATTGGTGGAATGAAGAAAGTGGGAGGAAACGGGAGGACCTCGAGAAAACCCACGCACACGGTGTTTGTCCACCACAAAACATCAAGTTGAGTTGTAGAAAGAACTCATAGATAAAAGATTGCAAGGTCAGATGATGTAATACGGCATGGCACGTGCAGGTACTGTAAGGAAAGAAAGAGCAGGTTGACGTTGGAATTTTCACTCTGGACGCTGTCTGGCTCTGCGAGGCGAGAAGCATATCACAGCAACAATGCAATCTCTACCTGCCATCACACATAGCTACACAATACGGCCTGTTATATCTGCCAGTGGAAAGTTGCTGTCGCCCATGCTCATAGTCTTGAAAGAGCTTCATGGTTCGTTTGGGCCACGGATTCAACAAACAATGTTCCGCCCACAAAACTTATCCATTTGTTCAACTGGGAAAGTGACAAAATAAGTCATTAAGACATGGTTCCAATCGGTGTTCCTTCCACAGGTCAATGAGCAAACGGTACTGTTAGTCGACTTGTGGACGGGTTATGATCGAGCCGACTTGGCAACAGTAATACCACTGAACAGGCAGCGCAACATTATGACGATACCTACGCACACAACTGGGTTAATACAGCCTCTGGACGTGTATGGTGTCAGAACTTGGAAGAACTTCGTACGCAAAGTATCTGATGCGGTACGAATTCAGCAACTCAACATCAATCTACACAGCAGAGACAATATCCTGACACTTCAATCCCTTTTGTATTCTAATACGCGTGCTTTCGTTCTGGATATCTTTCAACACGACCAGAGTACTTTCCAAATCCAGTGGAGTTTTGTTTTCATCAGTTGACGTTATTGGTCTGCCCAGCAGAATGCCAGAACCCATCCATCATCAAGTGTTCGTGGTGACAACGCTGTTTTTGAAATATCATTTTTGTGCTACTTGTCAGCAGTGAGCGACTTGTTTCCAGCATACACCCCTGTACACTGTTATGTTGTACGTACATATGTACGCAAATTTTCGTAGTGATGTCATGTTGATACTCATGCGTGGTATTGATATTACTGTTGCTGTTTATCTTACATATGTGGACCACCTGCTATTACATTCTACTGTGCAATTCGTGTTTGTTTTTGTGATACCCACACACATTTTCGTTTCCAGCATGCATCTCATCGTTGTTCCCATTACGTGATATATGCCACCCACTGTGCAGTACTGTATGGCTGGCTGCCTCTACACACGGCGTTTGCATCCTTCCTGAGTGTTCTCCCATCTTCGTGCATTGAGATGAATCTGCGTCTCTTTCGCATACGGGCGACGTATGCACACAAAACAAAAACACGTATTTTCCGTTTTCGTTTCTTCTTTCTTCCTGCTCCTTGCCACCCTCTTCGCTAATTTCCGTAGCACATTGTGGAAATGTTGGAAATCCGGAAATGTGTGATTGGTCCATTTCCGGATGTTCTGCATTCTTCGCATGGGTGCGTCCTATCTCATTGCCTTGCGTGGACTATGGGTAGTATTTCGTACATTTAACCTTTTCTGATATCTCTTTTTTCTTCTCGCAATATTCCACACAATCTCATTTTAACCCTATGTTTATGCTCCTATATGACCCTTTCAATGCGGTTGTTGGCCGATATAAAAAAATACGTGTCACTTCTTTTTCGATGTTCTCTATGTCTGTGCAATCTTATCACAATCGATGTGTTACACCTGGGTACCCTTCCTTGTTAGTAGACTCAAGTAAAGCCCCGATGCACATTTATATCAAGCCGTTATAAACATTTGTAGATCAGAATTGTGTTCTCATAATTTAAAGACTAGATTCAGCACAGCAAAGTAAATAACATAATTGAAGAGCAAGTAGCAGAAATGTTCCTGAAAAGCAAAGAACTTTCGATTCCTAAACCTCGTATCGGTACATCTGGACAGCATTAGGGATATTTTGCGCAATACCTTTTTTTCATTTTGCGCCTGACTTAATATTTACTTGTTTATCTAGTATAGCAATATTATCGCTCCTTAAAGTTTCTTTAAAAGCTACTTTGTTTAAAACAAATATAAGATCCAGGTAATAAATAAAAAATAAAAACCGAGTTATAAGTTAAAATATTTTCACTTACCGAATATTTTCTTGATGTGAACTCTCTTCCAAATAACAATGGTTCCTGTAAGGAATAAGAAAATGAATTAGAGAATAAATTCTAAAGTTTCGAAGTAAAATTACCGAATTATATTCTTCTGCATTGTAAAAAGTGAAAAAAAATAAGATTGATGATTCTATGCGATAGCCTGGCCTGGTCTCTAAATTTTGCTACAACTAAAAACATTGAAGTTCAAGGAAACTTAAGAGGAAATTAGAGGCATTGGGCACTTCTAACACAACACAAAGTTTCACTTTCAAATAGCTTGTTGTTTAAAGATTACAGAAAAGAATTTTAATTCATGAGAAATGTTCAACTGCAATTCGAATATATTAAAGGGTGATCTCGAGAAAGTAAGCGTTGTGTTGAAGAAAGACCCTCAAGATTACAGTCAATCACTACTTCTTTACGATTTTTTTATATTTCTTTCTCAGTATTCTGTTATATTATTCCTCTATGATTTGCCTATGAAGGAATGAATGGTTGCTTCTTTACTTTTGACTTTATTTTGTATGGGCCATTTTTAATAACTTTGACTTCCGCCCGTCATGATTATGTTATTATGCGTAGTTATTTGAAATGCACATCCATGTCTCAGCGAGATTCGAACCAGGGACCTTCGAGTCGGTAGCTTAGCGCCCCAAGCCATACGGCGACAGAATGTTTGGTTGAATGGTCAGAACCTGTCTGGAACTGCATATTAGTTTTAATGTTTTAACAAATTTCTTACATATTATATAAATGTACCCGAACTTAAGATTAATTATTGCAATAAATCAGCTGAGAATTTAAAACCATTTTGTGAATTTGTTAAAACATTGTTTTAAATCAAAATATGGTGTTTTAGTTCAACAGTAACATAATTTTGCAAAACGTGGTTATCACTTGTACACATTTACTCTGTTTTAGTACAGTAATGTCACTTAAAAATATGGTAGATATTAGGTAGCAATGATATACATTAACCTCACAAAGTAACACTAAAATGAAATAAATTGTTCACTTTAAGGATTTTCAAAGACTGAAAGCCCGTGATTTTTTTTAAACTTATTTTAAATAATGCTTTAAACTATCGACAAAAATTATAAATACAAGTAAAACTTGGCAGAACATAAACCTTTTCGTTCAAAACGACTCTCTTCTGATTTTTACAAGCAATGAATTGTGATAGTCGATCTAATCTAGAAATTTGTGTGGTGGTCCATAGTGTCAACATCCGATCGGACCAAGGTTCAAGTTTGAATCAGATACACAGTTTGAACACACAAACAAATGCCAGTCACCACAAAAATCGGCCTCTTCTAACCACTTCATCTTACCTCTACTTTAGAACTTATTAAAGTTTTTTTTTCAGGGTATTATGTAAAACATCCCATATTTACTTACTTGGAATGATAAAATGTTATGTAGGTCATTATGTTGCCTTCCTACCGAAATTTCAAATTGAAAAATTAACTACTATGCAGAAGAAAAATCACTTTATGATGCATTTAACATAACATAAAATTTATAATTCATTTAACGAAGAAATTAAAAAATAAACATCCTCCAGAAAACTAGTAAGAGAATAACTAATTTGAACTGTTAATCAGAGTATAACTACGTATCAGAGTATATCCCAGATGTACCTAATTTATGACCTTAATATTAGTATTACCAGAGGGAAGGCGGGGGCCCACATTTTTTTTTTTTACATTTCCAATTGCACATAAAATCTAAAAAAATGATATTATCAGTCTTCAACCCCTTGGTGATACAACGTATTTGCTTTATTTTTAATGTACGTTTTGTTCCAATTATAACGTAAATAATGTGTTGTGCGCCTCGGAGGCCCCCCTTGGTAGTAGTAAAGGGCTATTCATAGTATAAAGTAAATGTCATATATGAAATATAGTATGAAATATGGTATGAAATAAAATGTGGTGTGAAGATGCCTTCCTGCATATTTTATACTGTGCATAGACGATTCTGATATTATTGATTGTTTTTCTATAAGAACAAGGAAACAAAATATGTCATAGTCACTAAGGTATTAAAAAAATGTCATGTACAACTATATAGATATAGTTGGCAACAGTGTACTTAGAAACATCGTAATCAAATAGAAGAAAACTGTCTTAGACACCTAAAGTTCCTATGACAATATAAAATAGTATCCGTAAGAAATATTTACATATTACTTGTGGGCCTTAGAGCCCCCCCTCCCTTGGTAATTAATGTTACCCCAAAAATACCTTGGTAATGCTAGGGTTAACACGCATTAAATTCCTAGAACATTTAGTAACAGAAAAGAATATACTTCTTAGAATATTACAAGGATTTTCTAAGATTGGATCTAAAGTATCGTAAAATACTATAATAATATCCCAAAAATACGAATATCTTATTCGCATTTAAAAAATATGTGTAAAATATTTCAAAGAATATCCTCGAAACATGCGCTCATCTTGAAGATTAAGATAATATCAGAATGTTCTCAATACATACCAGAAATTATAAGAATATTCCTAAATCACAACAGAATATTCGTAGCACATCCTTAGAATTTACAGTGGAACCTCGATATATCGAATTCCTTGATAAATCGAAGTTCTTATATTCCCCTTGAACCTGCTAACTCTCCCATGTATCTTTACCTCTATATATCGAAGGACTGGTCAGGAAGACCTCGATATTTTGAATTTTCATACTTGTTTTGTTTGGCACCGCACTTCTATGCATCGAAGTTTTGATTGGAAATCTCTATATATCGAAGATGTTTTAATAAAATCTGTAATACTGTAATGTATTTAGACGAAACTCAGTTCGTTCGTTGGACGATGAACGATTTGCCATTACCACCTTGTGGAGATTCCTCCAAAATAAGATGGTTATGAGTGATCGGGCAATCCAGTCCATTGCCGTTCTGGACAATGCATTGGATAAATGACACTTTCAGGTAGACAAGCTTCAATTTCAGATTTTTTCAAAGTTGCACTTAATTTTTTTACAAAGTGATTACATAATTTGCCTAAATTTAATAATCAATATAGGCTTTGTTTTTCTATTACACTACGTACATACTGTATTACTGTAACAGTCTGTAATTCAATAAAACATATACATTTTAAAAATTAAAATACAGTACCCTTTAATTACATCAAATTAATTATGATAAGATAAGATAAAATTAATTGTATGGGCGGTAACAGCACTATGGCTTACGCCCGTCCCGATAAATTAATAATGAGAAACGCATCCAATAACCGTTGTTTTTGTTGTTGTGAACCTATATATCTTGCAGTCAGTCAGAAATCACATTGATAAATCGAACCTCGTTCCCCTTGAGATTTGATATATCTAGGTTCCACTGTATTTTTCTTGTATGCGAAAAAAAACTAGCAGCAGTCCGACACAGAAATTTATAATTTTAATGAACAAAGAATGTTTGGTTGAACATAAAGAGATAACTTTCTTGTAGAAAAGACTATTTATGATGTTGCAGATACAGGATCATTGTGCATCCAACAGACCAAATTGTAAATAACGACCACTTCTACTGAAAACGATATTTTCTTTGAAAAAGAAAACATTCGCTAGGTATTCAGATAACAGGTCCTAGAATTAGTATTTCTACGCCTGACTCCAGAAATTTTCAGCGTTGCGTTTTCAGGACAGAACAGTTCATTCACCAGTTTGAACCTAGAAAATCATAGTGCTGGAATACACAAAATTCTTACTTCAAGATCAAAATGATATCTTACTACGTTTCCCTGAGAAAATAATATTAGAAGGAAATTAAAACAGAACTTTTATCTGAGTGAATACACCATTTGTCATGAAAGACGCTGGGCTTTTTTTTGTAGAAGTTATAACTTTGTACAATGTTGTCTCTCGTTAACAAAATTAAATTGTTTTAGTTCTTAATAAGGATCTGAGATTTAATAACACCTCCGAAGTTAATCGAATCAGTAGCACTAGCGATCGGTACAGTACAATAACTCGCACTCTCCTTTATTACACCACTTAAGCTCCATAAAAGTTCAATACTAGATTATGACGATCGTTCAATAAATAGCTATACTGGCGATCTTAAGAACATCGAAAAACTTCATACTAGAAATAGTTATTTGGACGTAAGTTGAAATTACATGCATTTATATTTTACAACTTATTTTTACAGATCTTGTGAATACATGCTGCAGTGTAGATGTGTGATAAGGTGCATTTAGCCAAAAGACCAAATTCTTGCAAAATCCAAACAGATGACTGTCAAGAATTTATTTAGTTCTATAGCGTTGTGAAACACTAGTTTCATATATTGCCCCAGAATTCTGGAAGAAGAAGCTAAAACCGTTTGCTTGTTTTCGTGGTGAAACTAACGATACATCAAAATATTTTGGGCATGATATTTCGATAAAACGTATTCACACTTCTTCAAAACAATGATCCAGTTTCCAAATCTCCTGATATTAAACATTTCTTGGGACGGGCGTAAACCATAATTCTGTTACTGTATATTACTTTGTTACTTATTTTATACTTACGAAACTCGGACGTTGTATATACAACTACTTTTTCTTATATTTATGTAAAACGTCCGATATTATACAAAGCAAACCTCAGACAACGATGGTCTACCACCTATAAAATGGAATCCACCGAAAGAACCACAGAATCTGAGAAATAATTATTGATAATAGAATCTCTCAGAGTTACACAAACACTCACGTAGGGTATATTATGAACGTTTATAAAAACAACTAAAGTGAAATGAACACATTAATTAATCAATATTGGCCATGTAATAATAATAATAATAATAATAATAATAATAATAATAATAATAATAATAATAATAATAATAATAATAATAATAAGTGCACTTCAAGCTACAGCAATGTAAGTAATTAAATGTTAACATTAATAGAAGGGTCCTAACTAGTATAATGTCATTTATGTAAGGAACTACGTATAGGATATCCTCAACTGCTATCGTCGGGTCTTTTCTGACCCGGCGTAATTTGTTTTTGCTGTAGTGGTACAATGGCCGCTCGCAGAAACCTTGTCGTCTATGTAATCCTAGGAGAAGGAGTAGCGAGCAAGTTGGCGATGAGACAGCGCGGGTGATGGTTGCTGTTTTCGAGTTATTCGCATCCTGGATTTGTTACGCTTTTTGTGACGGAGCCAAAATTTATGTTTATTTTGATTTTTTTATTCAAAATGAACGAGCAAGAAATTGTTGAGCTTTTGGAGAATGATTTTGTCAGTAACATTAGTAATAGCGAATTCATTTTTAGTGACCATGAGAGTGAAAGTGAACCTGAGGGAAACTCCGAATTTCGTCCAGAGCAGTTCCCGGTAGCTAGCGAGCAATTGTCTATGGATTTCTATGGTTTAGTTTGATATTTGTAATTTTGTTTAAAATACACATTTACTGTTGTAATGTTTATACAATACGCTCATTTGTATTCTATATAGTAAGAATATACTTTTTTTGTTCATAACCAATATCTCAAGCTTTTTATCTATAAAAATATTTTTTGAAAAAAAAAATTCACACATGTCCCGGGCCAAAAATGTTTTTTTTTTTTTTTAAACTATGTTTTATATTTTCTTTGGTTCAAAAAATATTTTTGGATTCTTCAATAGTACTAAAATAATATTGCTATTTTTCCCCAAAAAAAGTTACTAAAAAGTGCTATGAAAATAGTGTCAAAAACGACCCGAGGATAGTGTGTACGTGGCAACAAATGACAATAGCAGTTAAGGGATATGAATCATGTGAGTCGCAAGAAATTTCAAATGATATACTTGAGGATAATTTTTGAATGTGGTGCTGAGGTTATGATGGTTTCCAACAAATATACATGATCTAAGAATAAAGAATCAAATATTTTCTGTTGTCATTAACATAACTTGCATCAAACAATTACATTCTTATTCTCTCTCTTGATAATAATGTCAGGGAGAAATTTTAATTGTTGGTCATTCCAAGAAACAATTCCAAGATAAGGAAAAAACTATCAGTTAATAAAACTCGGAAAATGATGTTGTTATTCATTCGTAGAAACATTGCAGCTGATAACAAGAACACATAGCGTCTGCAAAACAAATCCCATGTTATTGTGCGTCTCACATATTTTGTTTCTATCCGGAAGATATTACAGGTGAAATAAGATATAAAGGCTTTAATGAGAGCTACTGCACATATCATGTTAAAAATATTCCAGTTGATTACACTTTCAGAATTGTCATAAGGGATTAATATTCGTAGAGAATGCAATGCATTTTTTGCACCATGCAATCCTTCCGTTGACAATGAGTAGGTTTCATAGAAGATATAATATTACATATCAGCGTTGAATTCTAAATGATATTGTATTTCTTGCAAAACAATGCATTGCTTTTTTCCTTCTGATTTCCCGTTATACTTCTCTGGTATAAGGTTTTTAGCTTGTCCCGTGCCACAAATTTTCCAAAAATAGAATTGGTGTTGATACGATGACACACAGGATGTGAGCATGAGAAGTTTATGTCTTGAGATTATTTTTCTAATTCAATTTCCAACACGTTTTCAGTTATTCAGTAATTTCCGTTAGCAGTTGCAGACAGTATCAAAAGTCTCAAAATCGTTCTTGTTTCTGTAATGAATGAAGCTGTGTCTGCTAATCTATGTTCGTGTTTAGTGATCTAGGGGGAAACCATTTGACCAACTCAGTCGTGATGGCCGTCATCTTAAATATGGATATGATGGATTTGAGTAAGCTCTTAAGTTGAAATTAAAACCTGTAAGACATGCGAAAACTCTACTTTTCTCAACTAAATACGGGACTGCGGTGGCTCAGTGGTAGAGCGCTCACTTCTGGCACTTGGAGTAATCGGTTCGATCCCTGCTAACTCCCTGTGGCTTTGTGGTGGACAAACACCATGAGCGTGAGTTTTCTCGTGGCTCTCCCGCTTCCTCCCACTTTCTTCAATGCACCGTCGTCATCTATACGGCCTGAGCCAAAATTTTCTTAAGACCTTAAACAAATTCCAATAAAAAAAATCATGTAAATGTGATAGCATTTAGTTATATTTCACTTTCAAGCGAATAAAAGTTATTGTCGTTTTCAAGTTGGTTTCTAGTTTTGACCGTTGTAAATCCCTGTCAGCAAGCTTCAAAATCAAATTACCCTTAAATGCATAAAGATAGAATCATTGATGCTTTTATCAGAAACAAGCAGTTTAAAAATTGTTATCGATATAAATTGTGTTATTTGATCAAATTGCGAAAGTTTAGGTAATATGTCACAAAAAAAACTTAATATTAAGTTTGTTTAATGTTTATGATTTTTCTTTGCTCTTCTACTCGTATATAGCTGTAACGCAAAACCTTAAAATATTTATGGATCAAGCGACCGTAGCTCAGTCATTAGAGCGTTCATATTGCATTCGGGAAGTTTTGGGTTAGAGAGCACTGATTTTCATGATTGATGTTTCTCTTCGGATTTTTCTGTCACACCAGGTAAATGCCGTAATGACACCTTCAACTTAAGCTCTGACCAACTCGTTCCCGCATCATTTCCCTACCTATCCTACCAGAGTCATAGCTTCCTAAAGGCTAGAAAATCAATTCTATTAAATCCTCATACTTATGGAAGTATTATGTTATTTATAAAGACATGAAATGCTGATACAATAGGAGTGAGTGTATTGTTATTAACGTCCTAAACGAGGTAGTGAGCTTCTAAGGACGCAACCTACGTATTTTTCAGTGGACTCCGAATCAAACCGTTTAATACACCCCGGAGGAAGTTGAACCCACGAAGATGAGCACAGAAAGCTAGAAGTCAATAAAATAGAAGAAAATCAAAATTTAAGGAAGTATAGTTCAAAATATTAGTCATAAATATGAAGTTAACTAGAACTTATTTTGTACTATAATGTTTAAGATTACGATTAGATAAACACTTAATAATGAAACAAAAACAACTAAGTGAACCATGACAGGTGGTGCAGTAGCAACCCCATGTTATGTTCTCGTCCCAAGAAATTATATTAACGTGTTATCTTTCTCTCAATACTGCAGCCTGCTACTAGGTAATTCAAATAATTCAACGGTTGAATTCACGAACCTGGATCAATTCCGAAATTAGGAGGCTCCAGCAGCAAATTAATTATACAGGTTGTCTGAGATCATCTGGTACAAACTTCGGGATATGAATCTTCATATCAAGAAAAAAAGTTAATATGAACATGTGCCCTATCATGCGTAGCTTCGGCGCTAGAACGTCCCCAAAACGTCCAAAACTGCGTTTCAAGACGATTTGTTTCGAATACTAACAGCTGTTGAGCTTGCGGCCCAACGTTTCGTCAAAGAAATCAGACTTGCTCGTTCAGAAAATGCACATGTTAGAAGTGATGGGAAAATGTGCGAGGGATTCCCGAGTGAAATTATGCAACCAAACAAAACATTCTTTATTTCTTCCCCATCTTGCATCTGTTTGAGGTCTCACCTTGGAATCAACGTAGTGTTGTTCTCTGATAGGAAGTAATCCACTACTTGCTCTGTTCGACCCACATTCTGGGAAAATTCCCCACTTCAATCGGGGAAATCCCTCGCGCACTTTCCTGTCACTTCGAACATGTGCATTTTCTGAACTAGAAACTGATTTTTTTGACGAAACGACGAGCCGTCAACTCTAGAGTTATTAGTTTTCGAAATACATCGCCTTGAAATACAGTTTTGGACGTCTTTGAAGCCCTCTAGCGCCGAAACTACGCATCATAGGGTACGTGTTCATATGAACTTTTTTTCTTGTTACGATATGAGGATTCATCTCCCGTAGTTTGTACCAGAGGTCTTGAAACACCCTGTAGATAACTCATCCGCAAGAGACACTTGTTAAATCTTCACACTTCTAGCTATCTAGCGCTTTAACGGTACAGCTACAGAAATGTGTGTACGGATTTGATAATGTTGTACCTGCTCTGTATGGAAAAGGAATGCTGTAAATATTTTAACTACTTGTTACTTGGAGTTTATTGATGAGATTCTGTTATGTTTCACTGCGCTATTGTTTTCAGGGAATAATGAGTATAAAAACTCACGACGTGTGTATTAGTTTACACGTCACATCCCCACATTATGTTGAAAAATGTAAAAATTATGTATGGGCATTGCAGTGATCAAGTATTCTCATGAATATCAATAACTCAATTTGGTGCATTTAATCGTATGTATGTAGAGTGATCCTCAGGGAAGAACTTCGAACCATGGTGAACCATGATGAACATCTCTGCCTACATTTGCCATTTGTAACGAAAGTCGTCAGTATTTAGAACACATTTTCACAATTTTCTTAATTTCAATTTTCAACACCAGGCACTTTCCGAAAAGGTACACAACTCTTATTTTGTGTTTGAGTAGCTCTTAATAAACAGAACAATTCCAGTTTAAAGTAAATACGAGAGAAGTTTACACGGTTATTTTGTCACATTTTCGTCTACTCCAAATGTAAGATTCACAAGCGAGTAAAGACAATTTAATTCTTTTCAGCAGTCATGGCTCGCAACAAACTGAAAATGAAGTAAAACCTGTTAAACCTGGGATTCTTTGTTTACTAAGATTGAAGCCATGAGACAGCTGATACGGATGAACTGACAGATCAACAATCACATACGATGTCAAAATGTATGGCGCATCTTCATAAAATATATCTATGGGAAATTTTCAGTTCGGCAACATTCAACTATAATTACGTCACAGTAGAACATGTGACCTGTTTATTTCTTACGATATTGTACTTTTTTTTCTCGAATTACACCACTTCCCATGGATCATTATCTTTGAATCTGAGTTCGGGAGTTTCGTGGTTAAATTTTATGTTGAAAACTATTGATTGATATATATCATGAATTTTTAGTTACTTGGTGAATCCTGAGATGGGTCTGTGTAATACGAGATCCACCATTGTATCCCAGAAAATGTGTGATAAAGCTGACAAGCAGCTCCAGCCCTAAGTTGCTCTAAAACTGAATAGATGGTATTCAGATTTAAATTTTCTAACACGGAATTACTAGATTGACACGTAAGGAGAATTATTAACATTACACTCCAAACCGGAAAAATCACACATATGCAATTCATTCAAATATAAAATTTACATGTATAGCTATAGTAAAATAACCATCTCAGCTTTTTTTATTTTTAAAGTATAATTTTGTGCAAAGAACAAAGATCAGTAAAAACGTAGCACGATACTTTTTCTGGTAACCTTAAAGAACTTTGGCACTGAAATAAATAATTAGTTGAATATATTGTGTCACTATTAGGACAATTTTAACCGCAATAAAAGATTTCTAAAATTTAATAAGAGACTCCAGTCCCAGTCACGAAAAACAAAACAAATTAGAAAGACGTCAAGATCATTTCACTTCACATGCTTGGGCAACGTTACTTGTTACTCTGTTCAGGGAACACACTCGCATTATGTCACTTTAAAATTACAAAGGGAAATTAAAGCAGTTCGCTTTCAGTTAATTATACTGTCTGGTATCTTATCCAAGCACGCGAGAATGAAGGTGGGTACCGTGGATATAATCAGGCAATTATAATCCTCTGTGCGTAAAACGACGCGAGCAAAAAGATGTGTTTTTGTGAATATATTGTCTTGGTATGTTCTCACGCGAGAGGTTGGTTTTAGATAAAGCATTACTGACAAATTCATTGAAAACATTGAAGCACAACATTAATTGTGCAGAATGGAAGATGCTAACAGGAACAAACACAGAGGCCTTGCTTACATCCATCCACTTTCTCGTTATTCGTATATGTACTCTTTTCAAGACGATCTGTTTGAGAAACTCTTTTCCAGGATGATAAAAGCAAAAAATATATCATAAATATATATCATATTTTAATGTATAATTTTCATTTTCAAGGTTCAAATCACAGTGTTTTAGATACCTTTGATCTTTCGAGCCTCATTTGGGACTATGCATAAACACCCTCCTCGTGTGCTATGTAATACATAATAATGACAAGTTTATTCTATTTTACACTCTGCTGAACAATTGTAGAAAGCACGTATGTGAACTCGAATTTTCTACGGTTTCGCAACCGGATTGCTATTTTATTTTTATCTATTTTTAAAATTAGGAAACTACTCTCCAATCTCAGTTCTCTTATACCTTTATCTGTTTTTCCGAGGGACATCATCTCACGAACTTCTGCCGAATCTTTGGCTTCAAATGGTTTTACGAATAATTAAATAAACTGAATAATTAAAAAATTGTTGCAATACCTTCGTATAGTGTAAACTTGCGCGATTGTTTTTATAGCCTCTTGTTGCAATAGAAATGTTAAACCTACATAATTAGTAGCAGAAAATATAAATTTATATATGCATTGCGTATTATCTGCCATATAACGTAATTGAAGAACAGTCGAAGAAATTATTATAACATTAAAATATGTGAAACATTAAAATTAGTGCTGACGGGTAGACGTGTGGTCTAAGGCGCTAGGCCAACGACTCGAAAGTCCGGGTTCGAATCCCGGCAGAGGCATGGGTATCTTTTAACTCGAATGTGACGGATAGTCGGGACGGGCCGAAGTCAACAGTTACTAGACTGGCCCATATAAAAATAAAGTTTACCAAAGTTTTACGAAATTAGTGTCTACTTCAGTTGGATGTCCCTTATTGCTTGTTCGTAGGAAAATATGTTGAGTTCTTTCAACACGCAGACTTACAGCGATATTAAAATAGCATAATCTGTACAAACTTCCAATGAATTTAATATTGAGAAATGCTAATATCGCAATTAAAAAAAATTAAGTATCTTTGTCTTCGCTTGGCAACTTAAATTCCACAAACAACAGAGCAGTTTCAGAAGAGTAAGTTTGATATGGAAATAAGAGACAATAGTTTAACATCAAAACAGCTTGTTAAATAGATGTAAAGCTAATATCTAGAGATTAATTTTATGCTGCCCTTCTTCAGTCAACTCTCCACCTAATATTCTTAAGGTACATCACGACATATAAACAGTCAACAACTTATACGGTATATTAGAAGGAAATTTATTAAAAATCAACATCTCTGCTTATTTGCCGTCTATTTAAAAAAAAAAAAGGTTTCTTATGGGTTTTGGAGGGAAATCTCTCCTCTAATAGATTTACATAAGTTTTCGTAACCAATAACCATGGGAGGGACACGGTGGCTTAGCAGGTAGAGCGCTCACGTCTGGTGCTAGGGGTCGTCGGATCGTTTCCTGCTCATGCCATGTGGGTTTTGTGGTGGACAAACACCGTGTTCATAGGTTTTCTCGGGGTGCTCTCGTTTCCTCTCACTTCCTTCATTCCACCAATTCATCCCATCATCATCCATACGGCCTGAGCTATAGTTGCCTAAAGGTCTTAAAATAAATTCAAATTCCAATAATCATTAACAATGTCAACGCCGTTATTTTCAGTGTCAAACTACCATAGCTACAAGCGCTTTCTTCGAACAAATTGCGACATGCACAATGGAAGCAGCAATAAAACATCAGTGCTAAGGGACTTCATTTCCGATATCAACTCTTGTTTCAATCTGGATTTTGTTCGAGGCATTCAGGCAACTTTGACTACTGCCCGATGTTCTGGTAATAATTGCCTTCCCATCCAAGTCTAAACCCCGGTTGCCCTGAACATATATGTAACCACTCATGCTTTACTGTTGAGCGGGCATGTATAATAATAGGCTCACTTCGCAGCAAGCCTGCAACCAACGTTCGAAGTCCCGAACTGGAAGATAATTACAGTGAACTCAGTCAGAACAAATCGAAATTTAGTAAATCAATATATTGATGTGAACAATTTAATAGTTCACACATTTCCCTTCACTTCAATAAATTTAACTAAACCTATTTCTATGCAGTATTACTTAGACACTTAGACACATTTTCTCCTTTTCTCGTCTGTTTTAGTTGAAATGTTATGAATTGAACAGCCTATATGACGTATAACTGTCAGAAGCTTCCAAAATACTTTTTTCCGACTAGACACACGAAACAACATTGACAAACTAAATGCAAGATACACTAAAACAAAATTGCTCCAACAAAAACTTAGAACAAACTAACTAACTTACTCTATGGCTTATGGAATTCGCATGTTCATAATTGGATTCTATCCTGGGCAATATCAAGCCAGTTTTCATCACGAACACCTACTTCTCGAATATCTCTTCTAATATTGTCCTCCCAATGATGTGTCGGTCTTCCCAATGGTCTCCTTCCATTCCGGCCTTCCACCCAGGATAGAATATAATATTCGTTTTCCCCCATCCGACCTACATGGCATGCCCACCTTAGTCTCGCGATTTCATTATTTTTACAACATCTGGTGAATCGTACACTCCGTGGAGTTCTTCATTATGCAGTCTCCTCCACTCTCCAGTCATTTCGTCGCGTTTCGGCCCGTATATCCTTCTCAAAAAATTATTTTCAAACTCCCGTAATTTGTGTTCATCTGCTAGGGGCGTACTCCAACTTTCGCAACCGTAAAGTATTAACGGCAGAATAATGGTTTTGTATATTTTCAACTTCAATTTCCTTGATATTAATCGCGATGTTAGAAGTTTTTTGGATTGAATAGAAACATGCGTTCCCCGATACTAAGCAAATTTTTATTTCTTCCGTGACCTCATTTTTGCTTGTTACGTATGCTCCCAAGTATTTAAAGTTGTTTAGTTTCTCGATGACATCATCCCTAATTCTTATATTTTTATTTCCTTCATTCCCTGTGTTTCGGCTTGTTATCATGTATTTTGTTTTATCTATGTTTACCTATAGACCTATCTCATCGCACGCTTCTACTAAGACATCGGTGTTGCTTTCTAGTGCTTCTATATCGTCCCCTATTAAATCTATCTCATCCGCGTATACGAACAGTTGATTCAAACCATTCAATGATAGTCCCTTTTTGTCCCCTTTAATTTTTAAAATCGCATATTCTAATGCAAAATTAAACAGTAGTGGTGACACGGCATCGCCTTTCAATCCGTTGCGGATCTTGAAACAATCTGACATATTATTACCTATCCATACTCTGCGTATGGGGTCGCTGAGACACATCTTCACTAGTTGAACCAATTGTTTCGGAATTCCAGATCGTATCAGGATACTGTATAACGTTTCCCTTTTGATAGAATCATATGCTTTCTTAAAATCAATGAATAGCTGATGAACCTTCCCATTGAATTCCTATTTCTTCCCAAAAATTTGTCTCAAGTGGATCCAACGTCGGATCTGGTCCAACGTGGATTTATTTCTTCTAAATCCACATTGGTGATCTCAAATTATTTCATCTACGCATACACTTTAGGCGTGTTAACAGAATATTACATAATACCTTGTAACATATTGGAAGTAACGAGATCCCTCGTTAATTATTATTACAGACCGATTATCGTCTTTTTTTGTAAATCTGAACTATTGTTGAGGTTTTCCATTCAAAATCTTAGGACAGCACTTTAATATTTCTCTTAATAACATTTATGTTCTCTAGTTTTGCATAAAAAGTAGCTTTTACAATCTTAGAGCCAATATCAGTCATTTGTATAATTCTTCGCAGTGTTGTTCCTCGAGAGAAAATGTTCATGTTTACTCCCTAAAGTGACAGCCTGGAAAATTACGTGTCATTTTATATAGGCTTGAATTCTCTACTGAAGCGGCTGATTAGAGCTTCTACTAAATCCAAAATTGTGCAAAATAAAAGGACACACCACAACATTAAGGGAGAATCCTAACAGCCACCTTAGTACCGAGTTCATACAATTATAGATGCCTGTACTTCAAAAAGCAGGAATATAAAGCCTCGTAGCATAATAGGAATTGTATAATAGCAGTCACTCAGGGAATGACACTTTTGAGTAGTAGCTAGAGAGACGGACTATAAATCACAAGTTTGAATTCCGTCGCAAACTGTTGCAGCTCTTACAAACTATACCAGAATATGAAAGAGGAGAAGCGTTTTCTCGAAACGCAGTAGAACTAGTAGTATATATATTACAATGAAGACAATGGACGAAGTCCACTAAATATATATGTAAATAGCCAGTAAGCATTCAATGACCTTCCATGAAGAAAAAAACTGTAATTGTCCAAATGGACTTGTATCATGTATGATCAATAATTTATTCTGCTCAATAGTAGTTTCGCGGTGAAGTTAGGGGAAACCAGCGCCTTGGTCCCCTGATTAGACACATCGGAAACGTATAGTTAAGAGGGATTTTAGAATAGTCTAAGTATAGTTGAGTTAACTTTAAATTACCTAAAGGAACACATATTTTATGTTCAAATAGGTGTTATTTCATCGAACTAATTTCGTTTCCAATATAAGCTAAAACAGTATAAAGTATAACAATAAGCAGCGAAACACCAAAATAACATTTCGTCGCTGGCGTAATCAAAATGCGTATCTAAAAAAATCACCTGTGAGAGGTTAGCATTCAGTTTCTTAGCGGTCAGACCTGATCTGACCCGAACATAGGTGACCTGGTCCGAAACTTGACCCGGTCTGGAAACTTTTTCGGCGTCGTATGTATCATGCTCTAAGTGTAACATCCGTTCCCGGTCACCCCTGAAAGAAACACTGTTCTAACGCAAGGAAATAATTCGAAACTCTGCTTTGACCTCCGGGTCGAAATCAGGTTACCGGTGCCCCTATCCAAAGCTTGACCCGAATCAGCTTCGGTTGTATTACATGTACAGAAATCTTATTTCTGCACGGGGGGAGGGGGGATGAAATAGATCGTAGCCAAGGGAAAGTAGATAGTAGCCATTGCAAAATCCTGTTGGATGCTTAAAATTATCAAAAGTTAGCTTGTTCAACACCAATTCGTCCTGGCAGTGTAAATCATTTCGGCATTTTTCTTTCGAAATACAGAAATTACTTAGTTTAAGAAAAGTCACTCGCCGAAATCATTTACACTGCGAGGACGAATTTGTATTGTACAAGCAATCTTTTCATAATTTAAAGCATGAAACATGATTTTGTAAAGGTTACGATGTACTTGGACTTGGCCATTTTATCCCCCCCCCCCCTACCCAAGATATTAAAAGAAGGAAATTTCTGGACATGTAATAGAACCAGAGCTGAAATGGGTTATCGCGTAAATCGGGTCAAGTTTTTTTTACCAGGTCAACGGGTCTGTGCTTGTAATTATCCATGATGTAGCGAACCAGAGGGCAAAGAAGAGTTTTACGTAATTTCCGTGCATTTAAACAATGTTTCTTTCAGGGGTGGTCGGAACCGGAGGGGTTACGGCCAGAGCACGATAAATACGACACCAAATATTATAGTTTTCATTCCCAATTCATTATAGTTTTCAGATCGGGTGAATCGAGTCACTTGGTCAATCGAGTAAAGTTTCGGACCGGGTCAGGTCTAGTCATCGAAAATGACGATTTCAGCTCTTTTATTAATGAAAATTAGTTTCTCAACACTGATTCTTAGATATTTTCAAGAGGTGCTGAGGACAATCCAATTGTGATCTTGGATTCGAAGATGACAAACGTGATACGAACTTCAGACAGGCGATATTTAGATACGCCTCTTGATTATGCCAGCGAAGACTTTAAGTAAAACGTAATATTAAAAGCACTTTTCACTACACACTAAATCAACACAGCAAAATTCCGCTCGGTTTGAGCAGAAAGAGGGACCACTCTTTTACAGAGAAAAGATTTTAAAAATTTGCTCAAAAAGATGGAATCTATGATAGTCCATTTTGATGGGGACTTAGGCATTTTTAGGCAAATTCCCATCTATTCAAATAAATTTTTCACCTTTTGAACATGCACATGACGTAATAAAATGCTGGAAATGAAAAGAAAAAGATGCAAAAAGGGGGCATTTATTCATAAGTAGTAAGATAAATGTAATGTACTTATGAATGAAAAAGAGTGAAAAAAATTAAACTCCTGGAGATTTGATCCCAGTACCTTCTGGCCATCTATCCAACACCTTAACTCCTTAGCTAGCCACCCAACTCGAAATGGTTTATTTCGTCTCGTCAAGTACTTGAGAAGAACGTTCAAGGATTTCTTGTAAGATATCTTATTCCTAACGTCTTCTGATATTCCAAGATTTATGTTGTCATTTCTAACTACACGCAACGCAATAAATTTCACAAAACTTAGTCTTTCGATAACCTTTCAGTAAACAATGGCACAGAAAAAAGCTGACTAGTAACCATGATGCACTGTAAATCACTCTAAAAATGGTTCCTCTTTCTGCTCTAAAAGAGTGAAAAAACCCTTAATTTATTTAGTCTGTTAATACTTACATTCAGGAATACATAAAGAACACGAATACGTCTATACACCATAAATTTACCATTTTGGACTGGAACAATTCGAAATATTTTCAATTTATTTCACACTGTTTTCTCTACTATCCTGGATTTTTATTCGTAAAAATAGACAGAGGGAAACAAGAAACCGAAGAAAATACCAAGATATACACTAAAATACAATCTCATACAATTTTGCTTAGGAACAATTGAACAAATAATTATATTTAATAATACAATTAAGCTTCTTCTCGTGTTATTGTTGTAATGCTACACTTAAAATCAAACTTATAGCATTAGTGTTTAACATGTGTTTGATACGTAGAACAGTTGAACAAGTACAAGATATATGAATACCTGTTAATCAAAAGACAATTAAAGCCATCTGAAAATTAACTGCTGGATAAATGACGAAAGCATTAGCACCACATGACGATTTAAACTCTGCGGCATTACCAATTTGATCACGGGGCTTGGGTGCTATTAGATTGCATAGTATAAGATAATACGTTTGAATTTGTGACACTGATATTTTCAGGAGTTATTTTCTACTTATGATGGCAGTTGGAGTACTAATAGCATTAGTGTATAATATTTTCTCGCCTCCCAAATATCAGTTTATGGTACAATATTTGAGAGTTCAACATGCAATTTCTTACAAAGTCATCAAAGAAACAAATTAACGATCGCATTTTCGTAAATAGCTTCAAAAACTTTGATAAACTTTATTTTAGATGAACCAGTTTAGTAAATTTTGACGTCGGTCCTCGCGATTCGTCCCTATACACTGAGTTAAAATCCACAAACATCCATGCCCCTGGCGGTATTCGAACCCACGACCTCCGAGTCGTTGATCTAACGCATTAAAGCGCACGGCTACCCAGTCAACTGTCATTTAAGAAAGACTCCCTTTTTTGCCACCAGATTACAAGAAATGGAGCAGGATGCAATGCTTTATTACAATAGTACATTTGCCGTGAAATTAAATGTGACGTATCTAGGGAATATTCCTGAAAATCAATTCGTTTGAAATAAACGAGAATGGAGTTCCCGTCAGGTCACCCTGAATTTATATAATATTCGCTTGGACATTGATCAGTGCAATTAATTAACACGTGAACTTCACCAATCAATTTAATTTAACTTACAAATTACCTTCAGTGCAACATATCGTATGAAAGTGAACGGGAAATATATACCATCCACGAACATGCATGAAATGTTGTCTACCACACAGGCGTTAGGAAAACAGTTTTGCAGACTTTGAATTCTTGTAACTCGTGTTCCGCTAAATTCCGAGACATAGTACAGAGGTGTTCATTTGAACACATAAGAAATACACTGTAGACGCTTCATGTTGATTTGCGAGGTCTACCGGAGACAGTTTCCATGTAAGATGGCATCCCCTTCAGACTATCACCTTTTAGTAAAACTTTTGGATGGTCGACATAAATGGTTCCATTATCATAAACACCATACACTATAACGTTCTCCAGCTGTAATCTTGAGATAATTAGTGACTTTTGGTATTGTAAAAAATTAAGTAACTTCTCTGGAAAAGGGCAAAAAACCAAGCATTACATTTTCATGGAAATTTACATTAAGAGAGCTCGCTCCAAACCCCATTTTAAAACATTTTTCATAATATTTAAAAAACCTAAGATCACTATCAGAAATGTAAGAACATAACGCACTAGAGCTTACAAATTACTATGAAATACAATGGACAGCGATCTCGTGGTCTTGTCCATTGATTAGTGATACGTTTTCAAAGATTATGACGTCGTCATTATTTAATTAAAGTCTCAGTACTAATCAATGGACAAGATTTCGAGATCGCTGTCCATTGTATTTCATAGTAATTTGTAAGTTCTAGTACGCTATGTTCTTACATTTTTGATAGTGCTCTTAGTTTTTGAAATATTTTGAAAAATGTTAAAAAATGTGGGGGTTGGAGCAAGGAGCCCTCTTAACATTACTTACAAAAATGAGAAAATTTGAGGTGTTTCCAAAGCATTAAAAGAAAAATTCTCATCAATTTCTGGATTTTTTTCTTCAAACTACTTTTGTTACCTGTACGAACATACAGGGCAATAATGTTGACTCATTACATCGAAGAACAGAAAATAGTTTTGAATTAATAATAGTCTAGAACAGGTATGGCCAACAGGAGGCCTGCGGGAAGCACGTAGCCGGTAATGTAATTGTGTGTGGCTCGTGCCAAGATAAAAAAAAACTACAAAACTGGAATAATCAATCTAATTTAATCTAACAACTTATATTTGAATCAAGTATTTTATATTGTTCTCCCTGTAGTGAAATAATTTAACAAAGCCGTAGTTATTGCTTTGAAAAAATCCGAGATTAGTTTTATTTAAGTTCTGTCTAAAAGTGTAAGGCTCTTTACACTACAAGTCATCATATATTAACCCTTGTATAGAAAGAAGTAAGTCACGCCTAGTCTAAGTGAATATAATGTTACCAATTTTTATCAGAAAGACCAGTGGGTTATTTTAAGAAAATTAAAGTCTCCGTTAGTTCTGTTTGAATATTGATATGCTAAAAATTTAAATTAAATTGCTAATAAATTCTGATTTGCTTGCCTAAGTTTTATATGTTTTGAATTTGTTTGCATACACTTAGTGAAAAAGAATTTAATTTTTATAGATGTGCGCCTATTATTGTTTGTTTATTTCCTGTGTAATACAGGCAGCTGTGACCTAATATCAGTGCATATCTCAAGCACGCTACAACTTACCGAACACTTTTTCTCTGACAAGTAAACCGAAGCGATCGACTGTTACTTTAAGTACCATTCCGACATTCGCCTGTGGACTCTGGGAAAGATCTGTTAAACCTGCCACGAAAGCCAGTAGAAAGACTCGTACTCGGGTGCTCCGCCACTAGCAATACGGAGCTCCTGAACGTAAGCAATGATCATTATAAATACACAAAATGACGGTAAAGAAATATTACGTAGGTATTTTCTAATTATGAAACATGTAATACGGATGAGTTAGGAAAATTACAGAAAATAACGTTCCTAATGAGATTTCAGCCGAGACATACTGAGCCGATGATAGCACGCAAACAACGCATTTGGTGTGACTTTGTCATTCTAAAAAAATAAACTAGGATTACGAAATTTAGTGCGATTTAGTTGTTTATTTCTGTCATAGACAACAACTAATATAAAGATGTTAGGACTATTTCAGGTCAAAGGTGGATTTTTTGATTGGTTTCTCCCAAAGTATTCGTCAGCTTAAGTCGTCCCTTGGTTCTCTGACAATTTTGGGGAGTATAGCTAGGGAACATCTAGAAATATGTCTAGACAAGGTAATCTAGTTTTTGGAAATGTTAATTAATTTTCATACACTAGGCAGCTAGGTGTGGTTTAATCCGTCAAATTTCTTTAGAATAACGCCTCTCTCTATCTCTACAAGCAACCTTCTGGCGGAAACACATTGAAAAACCTTCATGGCAGATATGAAAACTTTTGAACTTTTGTACGTTAAAATATCGTTAAAATAACTAAAATAGACGGTATTTATACTAGATTATGTAAGTAAACAGTGATTAACACGACTGTATTTCAATCTGGAGATACGTCTACTACGCGAAGGTTCATGTAGAACTTAAATCGACGATAGGTTGCCAAAATGCAACTATATATAGTTCATGTTCCAAACTTTTAACGTAGAAATTAAAAAACTTAACCTTAGATTTCGTTCTTTTGGGTTTTACGAGCCATACGTGTTCCTTTCTTTACCTCAGTTTCTGAAGTTTCTGTTTATTAATTTCATTTTGCGTTTCATGTAGAAAACATACACTGCAAAAAATAGATGTGTTAATTCAACACAATGCGGTGTCCCAGCGTGACTACCACTTTTGTGTGTTAAATCAACACAACACACGGTGTTGATTTCGGTACTAGGAGAAAAAAAGTTACGGCTGCAGGTAGATTTGAACACGAGTTGTTCATTCAGAAGTCGAGCGTCTTACCTACTTCGCTAACTCGTCAGATGGAAGAAGCGCTAGATTGAGACAATATAGAGGATAAAAAATGTTGCTGAACCCCAAACACAAACAAAGTTAGTCTCATGATTTAATAACTTTTCCATCACAATCCCCATTCATTAAGAATATGTTCCATTTCTATGAAAGCAAGCACATGTTACGATAAAGCAGTAATGCTGCTCAAGTGTTTGGCTGTCGCCATCTTGCTTGCTTTCATAGAAATAGAATATTCTCAGAGAATGGGAATTCTGGTTCTTAATTGACAACTAGGAAGGGATTATACCCTGGGATAAATCGTGCAAGTAACTTAGTTTATTTTGGGGGTTCAGCAACATATATAGTTTCAATCTGTAATGTAGTCATGTAATTCAAATGTTGTTCCCTGAATATCATTTGCATCTAGTGCCTTTACTGTCTGACGATTAGCCAAGTCGGTAAGGTGCTCGATTTCTAACTAAGCAATCCAAGTTCAAGTCTTACTACAGCCGTAACCTTTTTTTTTCACAGTACCGAAATCAACACCGTGTGTTGTGTTGATTTAACGCACAAAAGTGGTAGTCACGCTGGACACCGCATTGTGTTGAATTAACACAGCTATTTTTTTGCAGTGTAGGATTCTACGTATTACTTTAATAACGACGGATAAATGTGCTCTATTTTATACCATGTGTGTCATATTGTCCCAGATTTCCATATTTCTTCAAAAAATATTATAACAACAAAAATATTACAGCACTAGTTCCCGACTAGGTTGGGATGGTATAGAGTAGCATATCGAATCCGAAAGCATTGGATGAAACTTTAAATTTCTGTAAAGCTTAGTATATAGTTCGGGAGCCGTACTGTCTCTAAACAAGAAAGAAGGCACTAAAAGTGTGATCAGAATTTAATCCAAAAAAAATGTTCATTAATTTCGAAGCCGAAAATCTATTTTCTATCTACACTAAACCTTTGACACATAAAAGAATTATTATTGCGTTCCAAACAGGAAAGTTGCACGGATAACAAATGCAATTAATTATAAAGTTTTACACATGTAATTTAAGACAATTAATGAACTCAAACGCTGCTTATATTTACGAAATAGAGTTTCCAATAATGTGTGAAAATCAGAAACAAAGTCGCACAGTACAATATACATTTCCATGTATTTTTCATGAAAATTGATATTGAGAAACATTATTAGTTGAAATAATTTCATTATACATTCACTAGAAGAGCAAATAAATCTTAATTTCAAGACTTACCAAAAAAAAAAGAGACTCCAACGCAAGCCGCAAAGAAGATGTTCACAAAGGAGAAGAAATAGACCAAGATCGTTTCACTTCACATGGAGAGGCAAGATCGCTCAAGCATGTGTTCACGCACTAAGTTCAGTAAATATTATATTTACACATAAAAATCACAAACCAGTAACTAAAGCACTTCACCAGTAAGCTTCTTATGCTGTATATTCCTTCTCCTACCCAAGCAAGCGAGAGTGAACGTGTTTACGGCGCCTGCGCGTGGTAGATATAAGGAACCAATCATATTTCTTCCCGCAAGAAACGACGAAAGGAAGCTCTCTAGTCATATTGTCCTCTAGCGAATAGATGATTTCGCTGTGTTTTTACACGAGAGGTATTTCTACTTCTGATTGGCTACAGGTAAAGTATTGCTCATCGTGCACATAATTCTTTCTAAGAAATGGACGTTGCTAGCAAACAGAAGCTCACAGTACACTTACCTGTTTTTTTCTTTCTCTCGTTATTTGTGTCTCCATTTCTTTCCAAGGCAATCTGTCTGAATGTTTTAGGAGTAAAAAAATTGAATTTATTAAGTATCCTCTTCAGTCTTCAATTGTAAATCTGATTTTTTGGAGACTTCTAGCTTTTCGGGGCAACAGCTGTGTCAATGCATAAGCACGGTTCTGATCGTGCCATGTAATAGGTACTAATGATGCATATATTCTATTTTATAATCTTGCTGGCTAATCTTGCAATCACGTATGTTCAAATACTATGGGGACTGGCGAAAAGAAGAAAGTCTTTGGCAGACTTTATATTCATTCGATGGGTCATTCTCATAGCCATAGACTTTGGTCTGTATCGATGATACGAGTACAATGACATAAAAATGAAGAAACATTCATTTGACAAGTGGGATTCTAACTTACGATCTTGTACATGACGGCTCAGCGCTTTAAATTACAGGACTTCCCGGGTCGGCTACGGCTACTCAAATAGCTTGCCAGCCCTATCTGCAAAATTACCCGCAAATTTTAGTGTAGAAAATAGACTCTAGTCTTAACTTCCCTATTCTTCTCCTTGTTTTGCCAAGTCACGTCATAACACGGATTTTGTTACCTTGGTTACTGCAGATGACTTTACGAATCATTAAATTAGACTAAACTAAATAAATGAACTTAATAATTAATATTTGTGCTTCGATACGATTATTATGGCTGTAAATGTGTTTAAGAGAAGGATATGATGCCTAAATAGAAAGTAGCAGAAAATGTACATATCCTAACAACAAAAATTGTAATTCAATATTTTGATTAAAAGTTATGATAATCCTCAATATTGTGAAACATGAATTTAGATATTCTAATTGTTATATGTCGCTTGTTCTTTGATCTTGTCAAGAATTGAACAGCTTTTCAACACGTAAAAGAGTTACAGCGAATTTTAAATACCATAATCCATAAGTACTTTCAACAATCTTAAAATTCTAATATCAAAATTAAAAATTAATACGTGAATGAGCGATATCATTATTTTTCTCTGCGGTCTTTAACTCCGCAAAGAAGAGAGGAACGTTTTTTTTTAGAAACTCTAACATACGCAAATAGCAGTGTGCATTTACCAGCTGTAAAAACAACAGGATTAGGTTGAAAAACTGTATAACTATCATTTCGCAACATCCCTTGGATTTCCTTTCCAAATAATTCTGAACAAAGTCTATTATTTTCAGTGTCCACCTACCATCTAGAATTCTAATGGTCACAAATGCTTAGTTCAAACAAATTCCGACATGAACAATACAACGGCAACAAACGCCATGGATTAGCTACTCAATCCCCAGTATTCACTGATGTTCGAGAAATACATCCTTTTTATGTCTAAAATACTCTTTGCCCTGAACGGATATGGTACCAATGAAACTTGACTGTTAACTGGGAAGCATAACAAATAGGCTCTCCCCACGCAACATTCAAACAACAGTGCAGACATTTTATATTACAAAGTCCTTCAGAACGATGGTAGTAGATAAGACTCCTCACATGTTCATTTGAATACTTCAATCATTTTTCTTGAGTTCCCTATACTCAACACAATATATTTATGAAATGTATTAGTTACACACTGAGTGTTTGAAAATAAGGTCTTGAGAAAAATATACGAGCTGAAACGGGACGAGGTGACTGGAGAATAGAGAAGACTACATAATGAACAACTTTACGGAGTATACGACTCAGCCGATCTTTTAAGAAGAATTAAATAGCGACGACTAATATGGGCAGGCCATGTAGCTAGGATGGGAGAAAAACAACGACTATAATCCATCGTGGTTGGCAAACCGGAGAGAAAGAAACCGCTAGGAAGACCGAGATGACGTTGGGAGGATAAAATTAGAAGGGATCTTAGAGAAGTAAATGTTTGTGATGAAAACTGGCTTGAATAGAATCAAATGGCGAATAATGTTTGAGAGGCAGTGGCGAATATCCCTGGGTTGTGTTTAGAGGGGCGGTTTTTTGCCTCCCAGTTCTTGGGAGGGAACAAATTAATAAAAAAAACGATGGAAAAATATGAATCCCTGTGCCCGTCAACGATTCTAAAAATTGTAGGTACATTATATCGCCTATTTCTCAGAAGCAGTGACGGGTAGAAGGATTCATATTTTACCATCGTTTTTTTTTTATATTAGTCTGTTCCCTCCCAAGAACTGAGAGACAAAGAACCGCCCCTCTAAACCCAACCCTAGGTTCGCCACTAACTCAAAAAATTTTGGGTGTGAAATCGGTATTTTGTACTCACAATTCAAAGGTACTGTTTTTGCAGTTTTTAATTAGTAAATGAGTAGGTAATTAGTTAAGCAGTAGAGAACTTCATTCTGAGGATACTATTTCTCGTTTTGTAGTTTAAATTTTATGAACTGAACACACTGCTATCGCGAACATTCTTTCCGAACAAAGTAAATGGGGCGATAAATCTTAAGACATTATTTTGGATACTTCTCTTCCATTCGTTGTTTGCTAGTGAGTTTTAAATTGTGTTCTGTACCACACTAAACCGATGAGAATAGACGGAAAGTGGTTTCATTTTTTAAAACAAAAAATCTGCTTCAAAAGTTGTAAAAAAAGTCATATTGCCTTGCTACAATGATTTGTATCTACCATTTATTTCAAACAACTAAATAACAAGAAACTGAAATCGATTTTCTTTCAGAATAATGCAAGCTTATTTACGATAATTTCATGTAATATGACTATCTAGACGTGATTACGTGTTAAACGACATTAGAAGGATTAAGTTTCCATCAATCACAGTAAGCATTACATTTTTTTTAATTTTCAGTAAGCAAGACTCCAGAAATGAACCAGATTAGAAGAACAAGAAAACAACAACAAAAAGAAAGATTTAATCATTGTAATTGTTAACGACAATAGCTCATAGCAATTTACAGGTTGCAACGCAATAATAGGAAATAAATGTGAATGTATCATTTCTTGAAATCAATACCAAGTGCAACGTCAACCCGTCTAATATTTCATGCTATGATTCAGTAAGGTTGAAATTCATATCCGTTTGGGTAATAATAACAGGATGTATCACCAAACACCTGCAGAATTGTGAATAATGTATTCATCTAGCAGGAAAGCATATTCAGAGTGAAGTTTCTGCAACGCAGGACTAATTCAGTTTTGTGTAATTATGCAAATCCGATCTTACCGAAGGATCAAATATTGCAACTTTCTAATCCCGTTACGTACACCATCAACGTTTGGGAAATGGAAGCTGAATCGAAAAAAGCATCAGGCCACTGAAAAAGAGTTCAACTATAATATATATTCGAGAATGTTTTTCTTGCTGAATATATCTTCTATACAACCAAGGAGAGAGGAAGCTGACAAAGCATACAAAGTTCAGCTCAAACCCGGGTTTATGCAAATCATAAACACATAGAACTTTGATTAATCCGGACCAGTTGTGATCAGTCGAACTAGTGGAGAACAGTTTGAGAGAAGTAGTGAAATGTCGTCCTTAGTTCGGGAGTAAATTAATGTGGCGATGCTAGATCCACAATAACTTCTACAGTAATCGACCTACCGGGATATGACCCCACGTACCATAACTGACCCACCATCAGTCAGCCCAAGACAATATATGACGGATAAGGTTTAAAACCCGGACAGACGTATAGTCGTAGACTGTCTTTTAAGTCCCGAGTCGATCCCATCTTATCACCCAAGGTATGGAACATGAGCGACAGTGACTTTGTACACTCTCTAGTGTCATCGAACTAAAGCACCCTTTAGTGAAGCAGACTCGTCAGCGTGGAACCTTCAGCGAGAGAAAGTGATATGAAACGCTCAGCGGGAGACAGTGATTCATTTCGTTTCCCCCTAAGTGTGAGCCCGAATTTCGAACTCTTAGACTGCAACCGACAGCAGTGTATTAAAAGCTATATCGGTTTGGTTTCTCATGTAATCAAGTGTGACTAGGCTCTAGTAGTCAAATTTGCTCACTCCGTATCAAAGTTAATATTTCGTCTCCCAAAAGCAGAACTCTGTTTCCATCCTCTCAGTAAAGGAATTGAAAGAATTTGCTTAAATATTGTCTGTGTTGGAATTAGAGTGGTTACCCTCTCGCAACAATAACAATATCTTCGTAGGCATCATTCTTAATTTCAGCGAATATTCGAGAGACCCAGGAATTCGACAGTGGCAGCAAGTTGCCGTACGCCTCCCAGTACGAAGAAGTAATTAGGTGTACAAGAAGTTTTAATTTAGTGTACATATTTCTTACACTTCACATGGATATTATCTGCACACCTTT
>JAGDQP010019384.1:0-25216 GCA_022664845.1 Lepisma saccharinum
TATGACGGTTCTTGGTAAGTGAAGAATTCCTTCCTCCCGGAGTACCAATCCGTACAATAATTTACCGGGCAGTAATTAAACGTGTACGTCCCACTTCTCTTGGAAAGAGCGCCGCGGGATGATATAGCTTCCGTGATAACAAGCGAGGACAAAGGCAACCCTACTGCTCACCCTTGGGGTCCTGTATAATACTTCCAAACCAGTAAGCCAGTGAATTCCGGAGACAAAGGTTGGTGGAACGGTAATACCGATAATAGGTCCTCTGAGCCCCGAAATACTGTAAAAACGCACAAAAATCAACAAATAGATGAATGTGTGCAAATGGCGGGAAACGGTCGCAAAGTGCGTGACGAAAATGGGTGGAAATGGGTGGAAAACACTGTATTTAGGCGGAAAACCCCGTTTTTAGTATTTGGAGCCCCGACTCAAAAATCCACACCACTTCTACTGACTCCGACCAAAATATTGAAAAATGTCACTTTTGGTGAAACTTCACGAAATACCTTAGTAGAAATGTTTTCTTCAGTATTCCAATAAATACTAACACTTTTCACACCATTTAGAGTACTTTATTACTATTTTCAGAAATCGAACTTTTTCCGGAATTATGGTATTCCGTCGGTATAAAAGGTAAAACATACACAAAAACGCCAATAAGTTGATAGGTTACTACAAAGTAATGAATATATATAATATTTGACCTGATTACAGGGCACACACGCGATTATTCTTTTGTGTGTGCGTTTACTTCTGTAGGCACGTGATGATTTTACCAAAAATTGAGTGCGTTTGAATGTGTCAAAACAGGAGTAACATACACAATAATGCACTCTACTAATAACGAAACGATCAAAAATGAATAAAGTTTATCTGAATGCTTTTGACATAAATTATAAGAGATTATCGTTAATGAAAATGTTTATCGGCCGGGTACCCGTAAAGCGTTGAGCCCAACGTTACACAATTTTTACTTAATTCTGCAACTATATTTTCCTTACGCTCTTACGACGTTTACGTACACCTGTGCTCCATGAACATTCGAGTCCGATGAAGTATATTTTATACTTAACATGCACAACAATATTTATTTTTCATTAACAAGTAACAAGGTTGTACTTCACATTAGTTGACGGAGTACAATTAAATTTCTCGACATTCGGCTTTAATCTCTGAACGTGCTTTGTTGACATATACCCGATAGGCACTGATCAAGAATTGTTATATTATATTTCAAGTGTCGCTTTAACAGACGTCCTGACAGTTTGAAGAAATTGTATGCGACTTATATCACAATCTTTTTAATAGTATTATCTTTACTTTTACGAGTTAGGTTTTCTCTAATATTACTTCAGTTCAATGTACTTGTAGCGCGCGAGTAATTTTATTGTATCACAGTATTACATAATTTACGCTATTAGTATCTTTTTTATAATACAGGAGTTTTGAACTGACTACTTAGGTTCCGTACAAAACTTTTTTTTTCTTACAATTCTTGTGTTTGCATTGATTTTTTATTTATTTGCTTTCGAGTCCAATGAATGCTAGCAAGTTACGACTTACTTTATTTCATACTCTAATGATGCATTCGAGTTTGTTATAATGAATAACGTTGTCTAGATTTTCTCCACTATTTTGTAATTCAACAACATAACACAAGTAAACCGTACTACTACTACGACTCAAAACTAAATATACCAAAAGAATAATAGGATCCTTTATTTAGTTGAATTGTATTTTTTCAGTTATTGCCCACAGAAAGACTATCTAAACGAAGGCAAGGTAGAAACGCGTATCGGATAATCGACAACGACATTAACAATAGCGCTCCGAGCATCAACAATCCGCGTTTAATCACGTGACTTCTTTTTTTGTTTTCAAGAGCACTATTGACGACATGTAACTGATGCAACGATGCTACACATAATCCGATGTCATTTCACTCGACACAATAAAATATATAATCCTTTCTAAAGTTTGCAAATAGTCACTGCGAATATGTGATTAGATTCCAACAGGTTGTCCATAATGAAGAGAAACGAAAAGGGTTACCTTCAGTGCGGCGTACGAGTCGTCCAGCAAAACGAGGTATACATTATTTGTTCCTTTGCAGTAATTATTCCAGCTTTTCGTCCTGTTTTTGTGTTCCTGTAAATCCTTGGAACTTACTGATCCTTTTGCACTATAAGTTTTGTATATATAAGTAATTACACTTGTACAAGAACAGTTTTTTGTCGCTGACGCACGCTTAATGTTTCCTCTTCTGCTGTATCGGACGATGCAATGTTGCCAGCTCTCTCGGGCAGAATTGTCCAGCACCACCACAAACATACGCCGGGCGTTGACTCAAGCGTCTCTTCATGCATGCGACGATATCAATGCGTGTCGGAATATAAAAATTACTTTAAGAATATCCAACTGCACTAAATGTTATTATAATCATGTTAAGGCGAATTACCTGTCCGTCACAATATTCAGCCATTTTCTACCCACTGCTGGATGAAGGACTCCCCTTTTCTTTCCACCTATCTCCGTCTGCTGCTATCCTCATCCATGTAGCTCCTGAAAAACGCTTGATTTCATCTTCCCATGTTCAATTTGGACGTCGTCTCTTTTCTCTACCCCAGTAGCACACAAACGTTGAAAATACGTGGAACAGACGTTAATACCGAAACGTTATGTTTACGTTGTAAATGTACCGAAATGTCCGCCTGTTCAACGGTTTATTCGACGTTGAATAATGGTTGAGAAGAAACGATAAAGAAACGGGTTTAGTTGGTCAGAACAGAGCATTAATGCTGCTTATTCGTATACACACATTTAGTTTCATTTTATCCGTTGCTTTTATCACGATATACAATGTTAATTTTCCAACAGTAAATAACCCGAGCGGCAGCTGTGGGGTTCGAACACAGGAACTTTCTGAACTTCTCGTTTGTAGCTCGACGGGTTAACCACTTAGCTGAGATTAAACTATTAAAAGACAAATTATTAATCCTGAAAATATAGTAATTTGAAATCAATGTTTGCGTTTTGTTGCCAGTAGTTAAGAAGGCTCCTAGCAAGCCAAATGTCAGCTCCGACGGCAGCCCGACAAATTAGTAGACGGGAAATAATTTGCTTTTGGTCGTCGGGTCATTTTCAAGGCCGGCGTCAATCTCCCGATTTGCAGGCAAAGGGGCTTAACCCCGCAAGGCGATGTCGGCTCCTTGTCGTTTTTTTTCTTCAAAACTCGACGTCGGCCCCACCTCCGCTGAAGAAATGCTTACGTTGCCCGGCTTCCTGGCCTTAAACGACTTCAGATAGTTGGGACCGGGGAAATAAAATTTCTTCACATTTTTGTGAGCTCATGGTCCAGCTGTGGTAACATCGCGGAATTAGTATCGACAATGGGTAGGTATGAGGATTTGAACCCCACAGCTGACCATCTTAACTACTAGGGTTACCCTCAGTTTTACAAGGATGGCGCCTTAAGTATAGCCCTAGCTGCTACCTTCCCCATAATCTCCTCATGTCTATCGCGCACTGAGCCAAAGATGCCTAAAGGTCATAAATGAAATTCGATGCAATCCCTTTACCCACAGACAACATTGAATGAGATGTTAAATTTCGTATGTCGATTTATTCAAGTTGTGTTTGAAATACAATGATAGCGAAGTAAGTCGTAGTCTATGCATGTCCGGTTTCGAAACTAAAATAAACCGGAATGTCCTGTTTTAAAAAACTTTGAAGTTGGCAACCCTACACATTCCTGACTTTGTTCACAGAATTTTTTCAGGCATCTTCCAAAATAAATTAAGTGTAAGATTATTATTAACACATGTAGAAAAAAGTTTTATTCATTTTCCTTCGACACTGTGTGACGGACAGGTAATTCGCCCTCACATGATTATAACAACATTTAGTGCAGTTGGATATTCTTAAAGTAATTTTTATATTCCGACACGCATTGATATCGTCGCATGCATGAAGAGACGCTTGAGTCAACGCCCGGCGTATGTTTGTGTCGGTACTGGACAATCCTGCCCGGGAGAGCTGGTAACATTGCATCGAGCGAGACAGCAGAAGACATTGCACGCTGCACGGGAGAGGAAGCATTAAGCGTGCATCAGCGACAAAAAACTGTTCTTATACAAGTGTAATTACTTATATATAAAAAAACTTATAGTGCAAAAGGATCAGTAAGTTCTAAGGATTTACAGGAACACAAAAACAGGACGAGAAGCGGGGATAGTTACTGCCTAGGAACAAGTAACGTATACCTCGTTTTGCTGGACGACTCGTGCGCCGCACTGAAGGTAACCCTTTTCGTTTCTCTTAATTGTAGACAACCTGTTGGAATCCGATTACATATTTGCATTGACTATTTGCAAGCTTAAGAAAGGAATATATTTTATTGTGTCGAGTGAAATGACATCGGATTATGCGTAGCCTCGTTGCATCAGTTACATATCGTCAACAGTGCTCTTGAAGACAAAAAAGAAGTCACGTGATTAAACGCGGGATTGTTGATGCTCGGAACGCTTTGTTAACGTCGTTGTCGATTATCCGATATGCGTTTTTACCTTGCCTTCGTTTAGATAGTTTTTCTGTGGGCAATAACTAAGAAATACAATTCAACTAAATAAAGGATCCTATTATTCTTTTGGTATATTTAGTTTTGAGTTGTAGTAGTAGTACGGTTTACTTGTGGTATGTTGTTGAATTACAAAATAGTAGAGCAAATCTAGACAACATTATTTATTATAACAAACTCGAAGGCATCATTAGAGTATGAAATAAAGTAAGTCGTAACTTGCTAGCATTCGTTGGACTCGAAAGCAAATAAATAAAAAATCAATGCAAACACAAGAATTGTAAGAAAAAAAAAAGTTTTGTACGGAACCTAAGTAGTCAGTTCAAAACTCCTGTATTGTAAAAAAGATACTAACCGCGTAAATTATGTAATACTGTGATACAATAGAATTACTCGCGCGGTACAAGGACATTGAACTAAAGTAATATTAGTGAAAACCTAACTCGTAATAGCAAAAAGAATACTATTAAAAATATTGTGATACAAGTCACATACAATTTCTTCAAACTGTCAGGACGTCTGTTAAAGCGACATTTGAAATATAATATAACAATTCTTGATCAGTGCCTATCGGGTATATGTAAACAAAGCACGTTCAGAGATTAAAGTCGAATGTCGAGAAATTTAATTGTACTCCGTCAACCAATGTGAAGTACAACCTTGTTACTTGTTAATGAAAAATAAATATTGTTGTGCATGTTAAGTATAAAATATACTTCATCGGACTCGAATGTTCATGGAGCACAGGTGTACGTAAACGTCGTAAGAGCGTAAGGAAAATATAGTTGCAAAATTAAGTAAAAATTGTGTAACGTTGGGCTCAACGCTTTACGGGTACCCGGCCGATAAACATTTTCATTAATGATAATTTCTTATAATTGATATCAAAAGCATTTTGATCGTTTCGTTATTCGTAGAGTGCATTATTGTGTATGTTACTCTTGTTTGGACACATTCAAACGCACTCAATTTTTGGTAAAATTATCACGTACCTACAGAAGTAAACGCACACACAAAAGAATAATCGCGCGTGTGCCCTGTAATCAGGTCAAATATTAAATATATTCATTGCTTTGTAGTAACATATCAACTTATTGGCGTTTTTGTGTATGTTTTACCTTTTATACCGACGGAATACCATAATTCCGGAAAAAGTTCGATTTCTGAAAATAGTAATAAAGTACTCTAAATGGTGTGAAAAGTGTTAGTATTTATTGGAATAATGAAGAAAACATTTCTACTAAGGTATTTCGTGAAGTTTAATCAAAAGTGACATTTTTCAATATTTTGGTCGGAGTCAGTAGAAGTGTCCGCAGATTTGGGGATTTTTGAGTCGGGGCTCCAAATACTAAAAACGTGGTTTTCCGCCTAAATACAGTGTTTTCCACCCATTTTCAAGCGTTTCAACATTCGTCACGCACTTTGCGACCGTTTCCCGCCATTTGCACACATTCATCTATTTGCTGATTTTTGTGCGTTTTTACAGTATTTCGGGGCTCAGAGGACCTATTATCGGTATTACCGTTCCACCAACCTTTGTCTCCGGAATTCACCGGCTTACTAGTTTGGAAGTATTATACAGGACCCCAAGGGTGAGCAGTAGGGTTGCCTTTATCCTCGCTCGTTATCACGGAAGCTATATCATCCCGCGGCGCTCTTTCCAAGAGATGTGGGACGTACACGTTTAATTACTGCCCGGCAAATTATTGTACGGATTGGTACTCCGGGAGGAAGGAATTCTTCACTTACCAAGAACCGTCATAACTGCCATACTGGAAATTATTTCCCGTAAAAAAGTATGTAAATTCCCTTAATATGTTTTCAACAGTTTCTACATCGACGAGAATAAGAATATATGTGGGAAGACTTTCTCACGAAATGGCTTTTGAGGTAAAAATTCTGTGTTGTAGAAGCCGATCAATTTGTTAGAAGTCATTGTTATCAGAAAATTAATTTGGATTCCGAGGAAGTTTCCATTCTAACGTAATTATAGGCACATCACACAGTCGAATTTACTAGCGTCTCAACGTAGAAAGTCCTATTTTCGAAAGTTTGAAAAAAACACGATCTAATCGAGTGTGCAATAAAAAAAGCACCATACCTGACTTACCTAACCTCCACGTACCCTTGGTCACTAATTTTATTTAATTTCTTAGTGCGAATATATATAAGAGAAACGCTATTTTAAAAAAAATTACATAGAAAACTACATCAGGATTCGAACCCGGGTTCTCCGTATTAGCTTTCCAACATGCTACCAATATGTCAAATTAGCAATTGGAAATCAGTCGCTTGTAGTCTTATTTACGGTTAAGGAGTAATATACTGTTTAAAGTGCAATGCGCCTGCGCGAGAATGGCCCCGCCTTAATAGGGCTTTCTGTATAGAGACCCTACCGTCGAATAGTATATGAATATAAGAGATATGAATAGTGGTCGACCGGATTTAATGGTCACTATTTTTTACAGTAATTTGTGCTTCTGATTAATAATATTCATTTTGCATTCATTACTAGTTACTATATTATAAATTAACTTTTAATACGCTTACGTAGTCAATGTTAAATAGTGTGAATAATTTTCTGATTTAGGAAGAGTTTTGGTTCTCTTAGCTTAGGTAACTTTCTAACTTCTTGTGTGCTATTTTAAACAAAGGAAAATGTGATTATTCGGTTACCGACTTTACATTCACGGTTAGAGTTTTTAACAGTTCCGATTCACTGCTTCAAGAACCGGTGATTCGACTCTGCATTCCTTTTCACAAATTCCAATCACCGCTACTTGGAACAGTGATACGGAACTGTGAACCATGTACAAGTTAATCCCTATTTGTTCCTCATTTTAATTTGGTTCCTTGTTAAAGTTGTTTAGTGTTGATTTGCTTACATCCGGTCGTTATGATATTCGAGAGAGAGTCTATTCCGACGAAATATTTCAAGAGGTTTCACTTACGTTCATTATTGAATGTACAGTACTATATGTTTTTAAATGCTATATGCAAGCTGCAAGTTGATTCTGCACATTAGTTTATGTGTGATAATATACCAAAATGTTATTCCATCAAGAAATTTGAACCTTTTTTCACTGCTTTTAAAATGTACAACATGACCATTACATTATCCATTATCATCACAGTGCAATAACTGTTACGGAATACCTAATGCAATCCTCATAATATCCTGAAACTTTTAAAATATCTGTTCCTTAACAACACTTTTAACGCCATTTGAATATCTCCTCCCAAGGCCACTGTGGCTCAGTTGGTAGAGCACTCACCTCTGGTGCTAGGGGTCGTCGGATCGATCGCTGCTCATGCAATGTGGGCTTTGTGGTGGGCAAATACCGTGTCGGGGTACTCCCGTTTCCTCCCACTTTCTTCATTCCACCAATTTATCTCATCATCATCCATACGGCCTGAGCCATAGTTGCCTAAAGACCTTAAAATAAATTCAAATATCTCCTACGAAAGTAAATATGTATCCCTTTACTCGCTTACTTAAATATCCTCCTTAAAAGAAAATACAAGGTAACCAAAAAAAAGTTTTAATCATTAATCATCTGCTCACTGAGAGGAAAACAAATGACGTACGTGCCTGTCAAGCGATTGGGAGTTAGTTTAACCATCAACCTTCAGTATACATGCACGGTGTTCACACACAGTAGTCATAGCTCGTCCAGTGTTAAAGAGTAATGGAGGTATCGAAGCAGCTTGTTCGCGTGTGTTCGTTGTATGACTTTAAAGCGTGCCTGTCAGCTGCTACATCAAGTCGCCGCATATGCCAGGCATTTTGTGAGAATGTCGTGAACGAACTCACCGCCAGGCATTGGTTCCAGAACTTCCATTCGGGAGATGTGAGCCTTGCTGATGAACCACGCAGTGGACGACCACACGTGTTGGATGACGAGGCCCTGAAAGCAGCCATCGAGGAGGACAGTGGTCTAACGTGTGATGAAGTTTAGAAAGGTTCCATGTTTCCCCTGAAATAGTCAGACTGCATCTGCATGGGATAGGAAAGCCATACAGGTTAAGTAAGTGGGTACCCCACACATTGTCGGCAGCCAACAAGGAACAACGAGTGACAGCCTGTTTGTCCTTGCTCACTCGGCACCTGAACACACCCATATTTGATAGCTTGCTCACTGGTGACGAAAAGTGTGTCCTCTATTACACTCCGAAGCGTACCAGACATTGGTTGTCGCCACGTGACCCTGTTCCTCACAACTCAAGACCACCTCTGCACCCACGAAAGTTATGCTGTCGGTATGGTGGACTTGTCGCCAAGTGGCACATTACGAACTCTTTCCACGTGACCAGACCATCACTGCTTACCTCTACTCACAGCAGTTGCAAAGTGTGCACCGTGCATTGCGGCAGAAGGAGTCGGTATTGGTGAATCGCAAGGGTGTGCTGTTCCTCAAAGACAATTCCAAGCCACATGTGCCTTCATCAACTCGGCTGGGAGACAATGTGGTATGCACCATATTCATCGGACTAACAGATTACCATCTATTTCATTCCCTCGACAACCATCTCCGAGGGAGATCCTTCACCGATGAGGGAGGTCTGTGAACCGCACTCACGGACTTCTTTGCCTCGAAGACCGCCGATTTTTATCACCAGGGTATTGTGCAGCTGCAGGATCATTGGCAAAGGTGTTGGATGCTGATGGAGCTCACTTCGAAACCTAAAGGTACGTACCGTTCGCTGTATTGCACTTTGTTTATCATTGCTCTAGAACGGCAAGAACGTTTTGGTTACCTTGTAATAATTAGAATTTCGCCACCAATTACACAACCATCCAAAAGATAGATTGACATTTCTTACCTGTAAACGGTAATTCCTCCTTTCTATTGTCACGGCTATTGGTGCAGGCAATCGCTACACATCGCTCCATAATTCGATTCCTTTGGAAAGAGCACCTTTGACAATTAGTTTAAGTATGTGTAATGGTATGTAGAACACGCTAACTAGCGTGGCTGGCAAGCGCCGGTTACTATTAGTAATCAAGTTTGTTTATCGGCTTCGATCTTTCATTTGTTTCATTTCATTACATTCTTCATCCATTGATCTCTATCTAAAATAATACCGAACTGACGATACCATTACCAATTTAATGAATATATGAAGCTAGGGAGTGCAGTATATGGTTAATCGATCGTCCACTTACAGTCTAATCCAATATGAACCAAATTTTCAGTTTTAACTCGGTTTCTTACGCTTCTTATCGCTGTACGGGTCCCTTTTCTAATTTAAATCTTAATTCTTGCAAACAACGTGAACAAATATTGAGTGTGCTATTATATGTACAGCCCGCTACCCGTATAATTAAAAAAATCAAGACTTCAATCGAAAAACAGGTCACACCCGACAACAATCATAAAATTATTTCAGAACTGAAAGTTTTGTTCATTTTGGATTGAAACGAAAATGGAAGAATGGGGTTAAATACTCTGGTGCCCATCATCAGATATTCATAGAACATTCTAGTGTTGTTACGTTTTAGAGCAAAGCTTAAGTGAAAACTAAAGTGCAAAAACACAGCCCAACGTTCAAGAATTATTAGATGCCAAATCCGGAGTTTCCTCCTCTGTACACCTAATTGGTGAATGTGACATTGAAGTTTTCCTTATACTATCCCATCAAAATAATAGAGTTACTGACCTTGGGGTAACCGAGAGGTTTCTGTGTGCGTAGCCACGGGTTCAAATTCCGGCAGAGTCCATTGAACGTAGTGATGATTCGGAGCCCACTTTACCAAACACTGTAGGTGCCGTTCTTCTCCTTCTTCATTTGAAGCAGTGTCCATTATTTTTGTGTGAATACTGATGAAAATATTCTTCCTTCTGCATTGCTATTTCTTGCTCTCAAGCTATCTTAATTTCCTCTGTGTTTAACATGCATTCTGAGATTCTAGGAGTCAGAATGTGCAGGTACCACTTGGTTTGGCATCATGTGATCATACACTGCAAACAAAACCGATGGTAAAATATGAATCCCTGTGCCCATCACTGAGTCTCAAAAATAGTGGATACATTATACCGTATATCCAGAGGCAGTGACGGACCCAGAGATTCACATTTACCTTCGTTTTTGTTTCTATTAATCTGTCCCCCCTCAAGAAGTGGGAGGCAAAGTACCGCCCCTCTAAAGCCAACCCTAGGGTAGCCGCTGCCCACAATTCAAAGGTACAATTTTTGCAGTGTAGGGTTACCAAATGTCCAACTTGGAATGGGATTGTCCTTTTTCTATGTCCCGGGTAATTTTCCTGCTAGAAATAGATCGACGATTTTGTTCACTCTCCTTTTTTAAATGTTGTTTTGACTCCGATAACTTCCAACATTTACCTGATAAGAGATAGTATATAAGCAGAAGAATCTCACAGGATTATCTCCGATTTATGGTGTCAAAAAATGTAGGCATTGAGTGTAAAATTATAAGGTTTTTCATTAGCTAAAAGTCTGATGTAAGAAGAAAATTTTTCAGTTGTAAACTCTCTATGCACTGATGAGAAGCACACTTAAAATAGAAGCCATACGTGTAATCTTTATTGTCAAGAATCAAATTAAGGATCTTGGTAATAAACAAAGTCAAAAATTTTATACTCTGTTGCTAAGTTGCTTCAAACCCTTGCAAGAAATTCACTTGTTAAAATGTTCATTTGTTAATTAAACGAAATTTATATAATTATTAAACACCTTCCTAGCAGTTTTAATAGTTGATAAGTTATTTTTCACGTCTCCCGTTTTATCCAGGTTTTCATGTCTAACATTATCAGATATCCTGTTTGTTTGTTTTTTAAATAAATAATTGGCTGTTAAGTTACATAATAGGCGTTCTGTCCTGTAAATGATGTTTACATTTTATAGAAAGTTCTTAGAATTTTTTGACGTTTCTTACTCTTCAAAAACATTGTGATGATGGACAAACACAAAATATTGCTTATTATAAATAAATATTAAAATGGATTTTAACAATCTTATTTGAAAGGTATTTCACTGACATATTTTTGTAACTTTTTTGTGAAAGTGTTTTTTAAACCCGTATAAAGGCTGATATGTGTTGTCTTTTTTCCCTTGTTTCAAAAATCTGGTCGCTCTATACTTACCATAATCTGTTTAGTTGTAAAGTATAATTCTGTTTTGTCTTCTAAATGATGTTCACTCACCTCCTGGACATGTTTGTAAATAGCATTCCTGTCCATTTTTAGTCTGTTGTCATCCTTGTGTTGTTTAAGCCTTTCCTGTAATTTCTCTTTTTTATCCTGTTTATTGTGATGAACTAGAGTAGTGGGTTAAATATGATGAGGAATGGGAAGACATACCGGGCAGAGAAGAGAGATAAAAGTATTCGAGAAATATGAGATAATGAGTTTTTAATTTGGGTGGGGGGAAGCAGTGTATTAGGATTTGGAATAGGACGGAAGTGAGATTTTAAAAGTTCCTTTGTTTCTTATTTATTTCCAATTACTTTCATTCTTTATCTGTTTGTTTATTGTTTAAAATATTTTATTTTGTCTCAATTCAAGTCTCCTTTTGTGTAGAATCTTTGGTGAACTTCCAGTTGGCTAGGAGGCGTGGCATATGAGCAAGAAATCTGTTTACGAACTGCGACTGGCTAGATTTGTTTTAGTTTCAGGAAGTTCACCATCACTGGAACCCGATTGGCGGAAGATAGAGAAAAAGCCTTCTGGTGCTAATTATGAACTCACATAGCGTAGGTTAGTGCAGAGTGCTTTGTCTGAGTACGCTGAAGGCGTTACGCTTACTGTGTTCTTCATAATTAAGTATATTGTATAAACCTTGTCAGCGTATTTTAATTAAGTTATGGCTACGAGGCCTCAACATAGTTGCAACTAGGAAGAATTTCGATGGTTTGTAGTGTAATTCTCACTGTGTAAAGTAGAAAGAATAAGTAATTATTAGAAGCTACTTTGACGATCTCATTTGAAAGGTATATATTTGGCCTGCACGTTGGTAAAGAATTATGTGGTTTTATTTTTTTCAAACCCATATAATAAATAAGCCATTTTGTCCATTAGGACGGTATAATACCACAATTTGTCTAACAATATTCTTTGAAGTGTGTTCACTAGAATCTAGCGATTCTTGTTGACCTTTAACAACTTGTAAGAAGGTCGATAAGTCTTAATTATCCCACTCGCATTCACATAAGGGAGGGTCTTTCAAACATACTTAATGTAAGTGAAATTGTAAAGTGTGTGCTCTGTCCTACCCGACATACAAATGAAGACCTGAATTGTCAAACATCTAAAGTCCACCGGAGTATCTTTTTTTCAGGAGGAACAAAAAATAAATCCAAGGACTTGGGATGTTATTCTATTCCGCTTAAATTAGTTTGTCTTAAAAAAAAAAGGTTTTGAGTTGGAGTTCGGATGTAATACAAGTATTATGTAAGTGGATAGCCCTTGGAATACAGATGCCGGCGAACAGATAAATTGTACTTGGGATGTTTTGCAATTCAGGTTTTCAAATGTAATAATACGTCGCGGGACTTATAAATTGTGGAACCACGGTTGGTGCCTAGAAAAATAGAAAAACAGCTCTCGACAGGTGAATTTGTTAAGTTTTCTTCTGTGCTAGAGTGCAAAAGTTTGGATGTTTTCTTAACCCTTAGGCAAATGTATAAATAGTAATGTTTTTATTCGTAATTTAGTTAAATAACGAGTTCCATACGAGCAATTAAGTCTGCAATACCTGTATGCACTACTAAGGATTGCCAGCTCGAATAAGCGACAATAGTTTGAACTAAGAGTGATAATTGCATAGTAGTGGCACCTGGTGATCGGCAGGGAGAACTATCTACCGGGTCAACGACCGTTCATAATGGATTTACACTCGGGATATCTTTGTCTTTAGGAAAGGAAAGAAGGAAATTGTTTTTTCTTCCCTGTCAACATTTCGACTTCAGGAAGCAGTGCAAAGTCTTATTAATGTGATGACATTAGTTATGTGTGTTAGTGGATTGCATTGTAGAATATACAGTAAATGAAAATAATCTAAATGTCGTTCCAACAACTTCAAGAAACCACAACCCCAAGGAGCAGCGGTCCTAATCCTACATGCTCCTACTTCTGACACTACTCTGTTGCGATTTGAGCCTTTCTGTGGGAGCGGACGCGTGATTTCCGAATAGGAGCGAAGTTCGCCGAAGATTTTGTTACCATGTAGCTACGTTGTAACCAAGGATTAGCTTAGTCCATCGTTGTAGTTCACCTGCCTGCCTGAAGATGACACGACTATAGTTCGATAGTACTCCCATCTATAGTTAATATGTTCAACTCCCTTCAGCTGGTGGTCCTATAACTCCCTAGTAGTTGCCAACTACGTTGACACTCTTTTATTTGAGTAGAAATAGCTTTTAACGTGATACTTGTATATTTTCGAATATAATCGTAAGTCACAATTTTGTTCGAAGCCAACACGAAGAGACCCAACAACCCAATGGAGAAAACAGCGTCGGCCATCTGCAGGGCCGATTCCGGTCAGGATCGGGCCGCACTCGGATCCCGATCGTCGGGCCGCCAACCCCAAAGGCAGCAAAAACGTCCAGAAAAATGCTCATTTTGGCCGGCGTCGGCCCGACCATTTCCGCCCCAAACCCTGACTATTTCCCTAAAGTCCCAGTTGGGCACCAGGCATTTGCCGCCGTCGGCACATCATATGGCTATAAGATACGGGTTTAGTTGGCCAAAACAAAGCATGAGTGCTGTCTATTGGTATACACACAGTTAGTTTCATATTATCCGTTGCTCTCATCATGATTTACGGTGTTAATTTTTCAACAGTAAATAATCCCAGTGGCTGTTGTGGGGTTCGAACATAGGTTTGTTCTGCACCTCTCGTTGGTAGCTCGTCATCTTATTCCCTCATCCATGGATCCACGATGTGAGATTGCTGCTCTTTTACGGTACCTGTATTAACGGGCAGTCTAGAATGGAGTTGCTACGCGTTGTTCACCATCATGTACAAATAAAAATAAAGAATACTTTCCTCTTTTCTTTCTTATGACCAGGTTTTCTTTTTTTACACCTTGATCATCGCCGCACTATTAAACTTTTATTTCTCAATAAGTGTTCTATGTCGCCTTAGAAAACACACATAAAGCGAAATCTGTCATGGATTAACGCCCTATTAACGAAATTGAATGTTCGTTGAAAAAGTTTAAAATTCAATGTTTTCAACATGCAAAAGAGAACATGAAAAACGTAGTTAATTTCATTGTATTCGCTTGCTTTGTATTTTTTTGTAATTTTCACTACAGATTTTGTAAAAAGACGAATGAAATTAAGAGATAAATATGTTTTACTGTAATAAGCATATTTAATATTAGAGAGTTGCAGCCCTCGGCCAGAATTCGGCCCATACAAATGCTGCCGTCCACATTTCAACCGTCGGTGTAGAGTCGTGTTCAAAACAAGTGCCGAGTGAAGCCCGCAGATTCTACCTGGCACCTGCAAATGATTTTCCATGCTCTATAATACATATCTAAGAAGTTTGATACATCTTTGTCTCGCCTTCCTCAGTCTTTATATGTAGTTTTGTTTTTAACAGATTGGGGAGTTACAACCCTCGGCCAGAATTCGGCCCATACATATGCTGCCGTCCCGCCCACATTTCAACCGTCATGTAGAGTCGGGCTCAAAACAAGTGCCGAATGAAGCCCGACGATTCTGACATTTGAAATTGTTTTCTTATTATCTATAATGAGCATATAGGGAAGATATATCACTGATTTTATTTGTAATTGTTTTCTGATGACTATCTCAGATAGTTGGTGGCCCGCCTTCTTCTCGTCTATTCTTGCCGTCATATTCCCGCCTTGTTAGGACATGGTCCTTAGTCCCGACGAAATAAATCCCAACCCCATAGTCGGGACAAGGGGGGCAAAAGAACTTTCCCACCCCTTTGCCAACCATTTCCACAAAATGTACTGGTGTGATTGGTACACTGCAAGGACCAGTTTAAGCTAGTTAGATCACTCCTAGCTTCGTTCTTTAGGCCACTTTGACAACAGGATTTTTTGCCTAACGCGCCCATTTAGCGTCTGGCCGCCGGTGGACCACCTTTAAATGCGACATTTTCCCGGCTGTCACACCCACGACGCCGCGCTGACGGCGGCAAAAATTGGACCGTCGGGATTGGGGCGCATTTTCTTCACTGGGAAACGTCAGGAGTGTTCAAGGTATGAATCCAAATGTATTTTCAAACTGTGCTGTAATGTTTTCACGTCACAAAATAATGATGGTTCAATCAACAAGACCAGTAATATTAAGCCTGCACATGATATGTATACACGTGCAACGCATGAGCTATTATCTTATAATTAAATATAATTAAACGTGTTTCTTCCAACGCATTGCATTTTTCAGCGTCATATAACTTGATCGCTTGTGAATAAACAGCAAAGTTGCAGAATATAGGTTATAATTTAGGTGGAGTTTACGTGTTATTGTCCAGAGAGGAATGTGGAGAATAGTAAATGCTTCCCTTTTAAGTTTATGGCTGTGGAAATAAATGAGTGTTTGGATAGTTAATACGTAATGTCGAAAGAACTTTTGTTGTTTATTATTTATTTATTTTAAGCTTCCTTTTTATTACTTATTTATTTAATATTTATTGTTTAATTATTTATTTATTACGCATTATTCTTTGTTTTTCGATTCAGTTTATATGTTATGCTGTTTCCTGTTACAAGTTTGTTGTGGCGGTCTATTTGAGTAGGAGGTGTGGCATGTGAGCAAAGGACTGTGATTGGTCAGTTTATTTAGTTTTGAAAAGTAAACGAATTCTGGGACTTGATTGGCGGAAGATGTAGAAAGGATCTCTTGGCCTTCTGATGTTTATTATGAACTGTTAGTGCTGATGAGTGTTTCCTCTGAGAAAGATGTTGTTAGAACGTTGAAACTGCAAAGCATGCTTGTCTTTTTACAATAAAGTGAAGTATAATAGCCTTGTCAGCCTGTTTTAATTACATTAAGTATGGATACAAGGCTTCAAGTATGTCCAGGAAAGAACCGGTAATTTCTTTTCCCTTCAATTATCTCTTCCATTTGCTTAGAAAGAAGCAATATTTCCTTGCGGATAAATAGTGGACTTAAAGGTAGTATGTGTTACCCTAAACACTACTGGTCGCTCCTTTCCCCTCACTTCTACAGTACAAGCTATTCTTCAGTTCTTATTGAAAATAATGCGTGGAAAATTTTGAGGAATACAGAGAAACAAGAGGATTTCTATTTTTCAAAAGTTGAGTTTGCACTCGTAACAGATACTACATAATGACAGCTAACTGCTCAGAAGGTTTCATTCCGACAGCGTAAATTATTCACTTACTTATAGCGATTTTAAGAATATGAATTTCATTAGAGTAAATAGGACAGTTGGACTTGAAAAATGCAATTCTATAGAAATTATCTTTCATGCACATACGCCCTCCTTTTCTTGTACGGTTCATTTATTGTAGGAAATTTGATCTTTGTTACAATTGTTCCAAGATACTCATCGTTGTTGGGGAAGGAAATACGTATCGTACAAGATCCGCACAAGCTGCGGGTGTATATTAGTGTACCTGGACTTACTCCTCTGCTTTTTCTAACTTCTGTACATTAAAAATTTTGTCGAAATACTTTTTACCACTTCAAGATCATCGCTAATCTCGGCTGGTAATCTTCCCTAATCTATTCTGGAAATCTTTCCCTAAAGAATTTACCGCTTTGTACAGATCTCGCATGCCATTTTCATCTCTCTCATGAATCTTCTGCATCAGATATTACCACTTTTTGTTCCTACCCCCCTTCGTTGAGTTTCGCGTTACTGTTGTGGTTGGTATTTGTTTCGCTTTTATTACTTAGCCATTGTTGCCTTGCTTGTTTGCGTTTCTCAAATTATCTGACATCATGACTGAGTTGACAGCTTTATACTGCTGAACTATGTCAAGAAATAGTAACAGAAGAATTTTTCGTAACGTAAATGTTTTACATATTCAATCCTTCAGGGCAGTCGTTATAGACAAGTGTTCGGTCTACTTTTGCTAGTGTTTTTAATGTTCAGTTAAGCTACTATGTGTTTGGACCAACCTTGACTTAAAAACGTCTTATATTAATTTGGTCTTCTTGATTACCTGTCTTTTTTGTAAGGCTTCTTATCTTTCTTTTGATAAGGTTGCTTTTCTTATTCAAGTTGTTGATTACCTGCTTTTGTAAGGCTTCTTATCTTTTTTGATAAGGCTGCTTTTCTTATTCAAGTTCTTGATTACCTGTTTTTTGTAAGGCTTCTTATCTTTTTTGATAAGGCTGCTTTTCTTATTCAAGTTCTTGATTACCTGTTTTTTGTAAGGCTTCTTCTTACCTTTTTTATAAGACTGCTTTTCTTATTCAAGTTGTTGAAAACTTCACTACTGGATTATCACCGTTTGAACATCAGGAGCAATTCCTCAAAATTAGGTTGTAAATTTATTCATTCTTATTCTTTGATATTAGGCTTATATCATAATTATTACAACTCAATAATTATACCCAAGTAGCAATCTTTTCAGTCTTTTATTAGCTAGGGGGTAAAACGAAGCGTATGATCTACACTTAACACAATCAAAGACCTTCTCCACATAATTTTTTTTTTATAATTTTATCAGTTATTCTGCAATAGAACATATCCAATATCTTTATCTGTATATAAATGTATAAGAACAAAAATCCAATCCAAATATCTTTTTCAGATACTTATATCATAGATGTGTGTGTGCTTATTTATGCTTCCTTTTATTAAAAAAAACAGTCTAGATATATTTTCAACAAACAACTTCCTTGTTTTCTGAAGCAATTCCTACAACAACCACCATCATTTAACAACCATAAGATTCTTGCCTTTTGAAAGACACAACTAGTTTTTTTACCTTTATAATATTCTAGAAAGACAAAACGCCCTAATAATATAGATTAATACTTAATATATATGTGTTTACTCTTTCTTATTATATTTATATATACATACACATGAACGGATGGTTCCTCAGTTGGATTCACTCTGCATGTAACCTCACACATTAAGAAAAACGACAATTGATGTGTCTTTAGTCAGTCCTTTTAATTTTACGTTTAGTGTAAACAAAAATTGAAAGGAAACATTTGTGCAAATTATATAGTATGTGGTAATTCTGAAAGTGTTTTGATATATAATGGAAGCATTGTCAGCAATCATTTCAAATGTTCATGGAATTAACATGGAATTATTTATTTCATCTTATTATCATTTCGTTTCGTATTATTATTATTCACACCCTGCTTACCGTTCTAGAAGGCTGGGATGCGTGTCCAAGAAAAGTTGTTGAAGAAGCTTTAGTAATGTCGAAAGTAGTCTTCGACGTACATCAAAAGGTTTTGTAACAAGGGAATCGGAAATTCCTGTCAATATTTGTTTAAAATATGGCCGTAAATTTAATTCTTTACAAATGCCCCCTCCCTCTTGATAAAATGTACAACCAAATACTTTATAACGCGTGTAACTCAACGTACTCTTCCTGAATAAACATTTTCTCATCAACCTGTTAGAGCTGCACAATTAACATAGGCAATATATTTTCCGTACATTTGCTTCCATTGCTAGTTCAAGCTTCGTCTTTTATAAGAATATGAAGTTACATTGGCGATAAAATCAGGTATGCATGTTGTAAGTAAAGGGTTAAATATTTTCTTACTGTCTGGGTAACTGTAGTTCATAGCATAGTTTATCTACTGCAGAATACAGCGAAAACGATATCTAAAAAAAACAAAAATGTTCACTAAATGCAATCATACGAATATTACCAATGCAAAGATGTTTAATCACAAAATTGTACCCTTTCTTTATTTCTAGGAGACAAAAGTTACTTCCCATTGGGAAACAAGGAGAAAGAAACAATATATTCATGCTATTTGTAGAGAACATTCCAAATAACATTGAAAGTGAATGATCACTCTTACACAAATCTTTACAATCATTTATTCAAGATACTCTCGTTCATACCCTCAATGCAAAATAGATAAATCTTATATGATGTGCAACCCTTTCGCCTGATTTTTGGGAAATACCCTGTGATTTTTGGCTCTCGAACTTTTTTACAGACTGTGGATTTCATTTTCCACTTTTGAGAAATACAATGCTTTGTAATAGGTCCCAAAATATGGTACATTTAAAAGGAATTTTCCAAATTCCCTTTTTGTTGGCCATTTATCATTCAAGTAAAAACATTTTGTCCCAGTAAAGTCTATCTTTTCAGAAGGATTTCTTCAACACACAACAAATACATTGATGAAAACGTTAGTTTATTAACGGATTTAATATATTTTTATTGAAGTATTTTTTAAAAAGGACTTGTTACTTTTTTCTGGACGAACACATATAAGCGTAAGAATGAGTTATTTATTTCAAATAAAACTGATAAAAACTCTTAACATTAAGTGAATAACACTTTTAAGAAGAAATGAGGTTATCAGCACAAAAATATATCCTTAACTTCACTCCGAAAGAGTTGACTCCAGCAATCTTTTGAGTCAACCCTCTCCTTGTTTCAATTGCATGTTTCGTGGACATTTAACATGGAACTGTCACGGGTTCATTTAGATGTAGCGAAAGCGTTTTCCCGCTTATAGTCTTAAGGTAAAACATGAGAATGACGATGAGCGATAAATATGTTGTGTCCGTGAATCATGATTGTAAGTTCTTCACAAACAGTGAGTCTTTTAAGTTTTTCTTTCTATTCAACAGACGTGTGAATACCTTGTATTATTCAGCCTTATACAGTTGTTTCGTATATTGCTTTAATATATCTTACGTATGAATTTATATAAAAATCTACGTCTATAACAAAGGTATATTTCCTCTTTTTAACAACGAACAATTTGAATCAGATTTTGGTACCAAGGTTTTAATGGTAATTAGTCTGATATATTGTATACAAATTAATGGATTTACATACAAATTGAAAGATGTATATACATATTATTTTTAATTTTAGTAAAGAGAGGAACATTGTAACATATGAAAGCTTTCTTATACAAATAACGTGTTTTTAGATGTTTTTGTTAATTTATTTTTTCGTTAATATTTATTTAGTATTTAAAAGTAGATTTAAATTTTTAAAAATGATTTTAATAAATAACAGGACATAAAAATAATTTCGCATTCGTTCTCTGTAAAATTGTCAATATTGTTTTCTCAGCAAGATAACATTACTTGATTTTTAAAAAAATATTTTGACTTTTTCCAACTGAGAAACCATCCAGAATATTTCTTCACGGTTATAATATTCTTTTTTCATTTAACATAGTATTATTACCGGTGAAAAAACGTAAATACTTTTTCGTTTCATCATTCTAGGAAACACCGAAGAACACACGATATTATTAATTAACAATATTTCAACAATGACGTTTTTTGTTCAACACCTTCTCCAAAATACGTTAACATTTACAAAAAACAACACAAAAATTGGAGCATAAAAATGTGTTTACTTTCTTTTCAAATAGAAAAAAAACCTTTCATGCATTCATTAACAACAAACAACATATCTCATATAACAAAAGAAAAAAATTATCCATATTACACATTTTATGCATACACTCATATGTCGTATTCACTCGAAGTGAACACAGCTTTATTTCCTGTTTCTTCTTACGATTCATAATTCTCTTCATGAATTCACAACGTGTTCATGTTCGTAAATTTATTTAAGTATTAAAATAAAGATATACCGGTAGATACTGTTGTTAAAATTGATCGACCATTGTGTAACCTGATGTTCATTCGCACAGTTTACGAAAGTTAGCAGCTGTGTGACATAGTTTCTAATAACTCCACGTTGAATCTGTATATTGTTAACAGATATGTTGTAGGATGAATTAAAACTGTAAACGTCTATCTAAACCAGACATATGATTTTGTTTCCATAAAATTTTTTATAACACCTTAAAGAACAATGCCCATAGAAAGTGCAAGTTAGGGTACCTCCTGAGAAATCGTCGATTAGCTTAGAAGGTATATAGCGTTCCCCTGTTTCACATTATAATTTATCTTTCTTGTATGACGTCACATAGAAGGTCCTAAAGATTGAATGCAACCCAGTACACAGGTATGATACTTATTAGAGTAGCAATCGCTGTAGATTCATATGATTAAGGCATTTCTTAATTTTTAACTGTCTCGAATATCTTTATCGAGAGACTTAATGCTGATTGTTCAATACCAAGATGTAAATGAAAATTAGAACTCTGCTATCCGCAAGCAACACCCTCAATAATTAGACTGTTCATTTGTTTGGAATATCGGTGAGAAATTTAATTATTAGAATATGCAGGGAATGTTTCCACACAGGGATTACAATCCGAAGTGCTCCGATTGCATCGAGATAACACTTGGTTGCTACGTACCCTTTCTGAATGACTACTATTATTTTTTCCACGAGTCGCTGGCATCCGACCATAGAATGGTTTCTAAAAGACAAAAAATCTTCCAGCTGACGTTACCAGTACTTAAAACCCGTGTAACTGACCCTTCTGCTATATACATGTTGCTATAACTATTTTAGGATACAAACTAGGCATGTAAAACATTTAAAATTCAGACAAAAAACATGACAAGTGAACTCATTTCTAAATTGCTTTCATCGTCCCAATTTGACATAAAAGCGTAAATAGATGAGAGGTAATGAATTCATCCACAGTTCTGAAAGAAACTTGTTTCTTCGGAATAGCTCTATTTGAAGGTAATTTTAGAAAAGCAATTAAACGATTAAGGGAATGCTCACTTCCAGTAAACACGACACAAAAAACATTGTCAAGGACATAAGAAAAAGTTCTCAGAACTTTAGAGTCAGCGAGAACCGTTTTAATTCAATCACACACTCGTTGAAATCTTGTTGTCTGAAATATAGATATATTGCAACAAACACATACAAGTATACACTTTTATGGTTGTACATTTCACGTTAATAATAAAACTCTACTTAACAGATATAAAAACAGAAAAAACAAAAACAAATACGAATCTAGAAATTTCACTTCAGTTAGATATGGTATGTAGTGTCCTCTTTTCGTCGTGTTTCATAAGTGAAAATAAAAGCACACACTCAATATACCTGTGCATAAAACTTATATGAGCAATGTATTTCCATTTTTTGTTTTAAAGAAAAGAAATATGTGTTCATTAGTTCACAGAGAAAGAAAGTTACAAGTAATCATATACAGTAAATGCTTGAATCAATATAGAAAGCCTCCGCTGGGCTTTCGAGCTGTAGTTCGCCGCTGTTCTATACAGACACAAAATGGCTAAACAAATAGAGGTTTCATTTTAAAGAAACTCGCTATATACTCATATACTGTACCTGTTCCCAGAAAATCTAGGCTACATCTTTTATGGCACAATATTTGCATTTGTCCAAGTCTTGGTTATAAACAATAATGAACACAGTCTGTGTTTAGTTTATTAAGTACCATATTTCTTTACGTAGGAAATGCGGAATACAAAGATTCCATTCAATAATCAGAAAGAACACAATAGGATTTTACCTATTTCTGTTCATAATTTTCCTTATACAATTCGGACATTTTTTTCACATATCTATGTTTCGTTCATCGACCTCTTTACCCATATGATTAGAATATTGTTAGGTAGATTTCCTCCACCATAAGTTAGAAAAACAAAGCAGCTCAAAATAAAATATGACTAGCTTCTACTAACGTTATTAGACACCAATTCCATCTTTCAAATTAGCTACCTGACACTATTTTGATGGAGAAGCTAAGGTGAGACAAAACTGTATCAATGTTTTATGTAAAGAACACTAAACAACCTTTACCTAACCTATACTCCTGAACCAAGACAGTCTCGAGCAAATAGGGAATGCCCGGTATAACTTTGCTCATATGTGATGTAGCCTGACCACTAACCAACAATTATTTGAACAACCAAACTTTGTCTATAATTGATAGAACATGTTTCATGTAAAGAGCTAATTCTTTGCCAGAAACACAATTTAATATGGCGAATTATATATTTCACAAATCAAAATCGAATATCAACACAGCATATTCTATTTGCAAACAGTTTCTTAACATTACCAAGTTTTGTTCTGAGTTTTCTTGTCTCAAATGCGAATATGATAATAATATACTGTACAAAACACCGAACAAATAATATTACTCAAAGGACATTAACGGCTAATGTTCGATATCTTACAACTAGCTTACCAAAACAAATCGGCACATAAAACAGTTATGGAAAGCAGTGATGTTTTTAGTAATGCATTAGTTATCTTCATGTCTTGTTAGAAGATAGAATTATAGCTTCAAGAAAATGAAAAATATAAATATTTAGTTTCGTAGTTACCTTGCGCGACTGTCCAACAGTAACATATCCTTCCGCGCTGTGGTTCTCAAAATTGAATTATAATTCTCCCACCTACTGATTTGTTAGAATTTAAATGGTAATAATACGGATATAACACGTAAATTATAAGTGTGTTAGTAATATTAAGTCATGAACATTTACCAAAAGAATTCTCAAAGGAATTACCTTAAATTAATAATGCATTGCACGTAATTAATGTTTTGAAAATGGATTCCTATAAGAACAATAAAAAGGCATTACTTATTTAAGAAAGACATTGCATTGGTGTAATTGTATAACAGTCTTTTACGAATCGTTAATATTACGATATGTCTAACATTATTAATGAAATGTAGCGTAATTAAAATATATACATATAAGCATTAAGCAAACACAAGTTATTAGTTAGGAAGTTTCATAAAAACACTTTTCATTAAAACTACTAAATTATAAAAAGCATCTGCTTTACCTATCCATGCCATGTGTTAGAGTTTGTGCAAGTTCTTAGATGAGAGTAGTATTCATGTTATATTCGCATACGTTCACAATAATACTGTATTATTAACACAATCCTAATCAAATAAATATTTCTACATTATTACAGGAGCTAGTATTTATTTCACTAGTCGTGCATGCCTTCTCAATATAGACTATTTATCAAACAGAAAAGTTCAGAGATTCTTACTGTTATGTATGAAGATATAACAATAAACCGTACGACCTGGTGTTCTAGATTACGCCTATTCTCTAAAGACTAACCTTAATTTTAAAATAGGAAAACGAAAACACGATTCTATGACAATTCTTTAACAATAAAATACAAATAATTTCCTTTCAATGTTGCAATAAAAATTTACTTAATATTTTCATTTAAAACATTTAAGCGTTTTGCAGGAGTTTGTTCGTAAATAATTTATATTTTTAGTTAATTCAAGGGCTGAGAGCAAAACACGACAAGTCCAAAAGTTCACTTTCTGATAATGGCGGCTTGTTGGTTTTCGCGATTAGTTCTACCTGGTAATCGAATTCTTTTGTTCATTCTGTAGAAACATTCGAACATGTTGGTAGTTGGGCAAACGCCATAAAGTTTTCTTTAATTATCTCATAAAAGTAGTTATTAGACTTGCCTGCTTTTTGCTAGAAACCCTATAATTATAATTTACTCTAAAAGCATTTATTCGTTTATTGTTAAATACTAAAGTAGAAGTATCTTGCTGTTGAGGGGATTTTAATTCAGCAGACACCTCATTAATGAGACCCCCATGGC